>CAUYLG010019767.1:0-18797 GCA_963573385.1 Cacajao melanocephalus
ATGACTGCTACACCTCAGCCAGGGGCTGCACTGCCACCATGGGCAACTTTTGATGGCCAACCCAAGGCCACCTTTGATGCCATCTCTAAGACTTACAGCTACCTGACCTCTGACCTTTGGAAGGAGACTGTATTCACAAAGTCTCCCTACCAGGAATTCACTGACCACCTCATCAAGACCCACACCAGAGTCTCCATGCAGAGGACCCACGCTGCAACTGTGGCTACAACATAGGGTTTTTATACAAGAAAAATAAAGCGGTCAGGCGCGGTGGCTCACGCCTGTAATCCCAGCACTTTGGGAGGTCGAGGTGGGCGGATCACGAGGTCAAGAGATCAAGACCATCCTGGCCTACACGGTGAAACCCCGTCTCTACTAAAAATACAAAAGAATTAGCTGGGTGTGGTGGCACGCGCCTGTAGTCCCAGCTATTCGGGAGGCTGAGGCAGGAGAATTGCTTGAACTCGGGAGGCACAGGTTGCAGTGAGCCGAGGTGGTGCCACTGCACTCCAGCCTGGCGTCTGGTGACAGAGTGAGACTCTGTCTCAAAAAAAAAGAAAGAAAGAAAAATAAAGCGAATTAACCCTGCAAAAAATAAAATAAAATAAACTCCCCTTCATATGTACATCTATCCTATTAGTTCTGTTCCTCTAGAGAACCCTGACTAATATACTGGGTTATTTGTCTTCTCGTTATTAGTTGTAAGAATTGTTTATATATTCTAGATACTGAATGTTTATATATTCAGTCTTTTGTCATATTTATATAAAGCATATTTTCTTTCAATCTGTGGCTTACAGTTTCATTTTTAAAACAATGTCTCTGGAAGAAGAAATTAAGATTTTAATGAAGTGCTATCTGGCAATTGTTTTTATGATTTGTGCTTTTTTTGTGTCCTAAGAAATCGCTGCTTACCCCTAGGCCACCAAGGTTTTTTCTTGCTTTCTTCTAGAAGTTTGTTTGTTTGTTTTAGAGACAGAGTCTCGCTTTGTCACCTAGGCGGGAGTGCAGTGGTGCACCGTAACTCATTGCAGTCTTGAACTCCTGGGCTCAAGCAATCCTCCTGCTTCAGTCTCCAAAGTAGCTGGGACTACAGGTGCACACCACCACACCTGGCTAATTAATTTTTTTTTGTAGAGACAAGGTTTCACTATGTTACGCAAGCTGGTCTTGAACTCTTGGGCTGAAGTGATCCTCCTGCCTCAACCACCCAAAGCATTGAGATTGCAGGCATAAGCCACTGAGCCTGGCCTTCTAGAAGTTTTGTAAATTTAGTTTTTCCATTTAGGTCTCTGATTCATTTTAAGTTAACTTTTTGTTTATGATATGAGGTAGGGGTCATGATTCATTTGTTCCTTCCATAAAGATATGTTTCAGTCCCAGCTTCCTTTCCTCATTGAATCACTCTAGCACCTTTGTCAAAAATTAATTGATTGTATATATGTGGATCTATTTTTGAGCTCTCTATTCTGTTTCATGATATACAGCATCATTATGCTACTTCCCACACTGTCTTGATTAATGCAGATTTACAATTCTCCTTCAAATCAAGTCGCTCCAACTTTGTTCTGTTTTTCAAAATAGTTTTGGCCACTTTATAATACCTACAGCTAACATATTTAATGCTGCAAGTCTAATTACTTAAACACTTTTCTGCCTAAGGTTGGGAACAAGGCAAGAATATCTGCTCTCACTACTTCTACATATTAATAACGCTGTACTGGAGGTCCTAGCCAGGACAATGAGGCAAGAAAAAGAGTGGGAAAAGGCAAAGTGACATTGTCTTTATCTGCAAATGACATGATTATGCATGTAGAAAATCCTAAGGAATTTACAATACAGCAAAACTATTAGAACCAATAATTTTATTTAGCAAGGTCAGAGGATACAAGGTCAATATATAAAAATGTATTTCTCTACACTAGCATGAACAACTGGGAAATTAAATATATAGAAACATTTATGGTAGCATCAAAAAATGTAAAATACATAGGGATACGACCAGGTGCAGTGGCTTATGCCTGTAATCCCAGCACTTAAAGGAGACTGGGGTGGGAGGATCACTTGAGCCTAGGGGTTCAAGACCAGCTTGGGTGGCACAGTGAGACCCTCCCATCTCTAAAATTAAAAAAAAATACCAATAGGCTTTTCTTTTTGTAGAAATCATCAAATAGATTCTAAATTGTATATGAAAATGCAAACAAACTATTAATATTTTGAAGCAGCCTTTAATAAGTTGAGGGAGTTTCCTTCTATTCTAAACTCTACATGGTCAGAGTTTTTTTTGTTTTTAACCCATGAATAGGTGTTAATTTTATCAAGTGTTTTTTCTCATCAGTTATTATGACCATGAAGTGAACTCAGATATATATTATTTTTTTTCTGTGCCTATGTTTACTCAGCTAATCCAGATGTATTCTTTTTTTTATCTTTTTTGAGACAGAGTCTTACTCTGTCGCCAGGCTGGAGTGGAGTGGTGCGATCTCAGCTCACTGCAACCTCTGCCTCCTGGCTTCAAGCAATACTCCTGCCTCATCCTCCAAAGTAGCTGGGATTACAGGCGTATGCCACCATACCCAGCTAATTTTGGTATTTTTAGTAGAGACAGAGTTTCACCATGTTGGCCAGAATGGTCTCAATCTCTTGACCTCATGATCTGCCCACCTCAGCCTCCCAAAGTGCTGGGATTACAAGTGTGAGCCATTGCACCTGGATGATATATTCTTTAAAACAAAACAAAACAAAAAAACACCTGACCAGACGCAGCCAGGCACACACCACCATGTCTTGTAATTTTTGTTTGTTTGTTTGTTTTTTTATTTTGAGATGGAGTCTGGCTCTGTCACCCACGCTGGAGTGCAATGGTGCCATCTCGGCTCACTGTAACCTCCATCTCCCAGGTTCAAGTGATTCTCCTTTCTCAGCCTCCTGAGTAACTGGGATTACAGGCATGTGCCACCACACCCAGCTAATTTTTTGTATTTTTAGTAGAGACAGAGTTTCACCATGTTGGCCAGGATGGTCTTGATCTCCTCACCTTGTGATCCACCCATCTTGGCCTCCCAGAGTGCTAGGATTACAGGGGTGAGCCACTGCACCCGGCCTTTTTTTTGGTATTTTTTGTAGAGACAGGATCTTGCTATGTTGCCCAGGCTGGTCTCAAACTCCTGGGCTCAAGTAATCCTCCCACTCTGCCCTCAGCCTCCCAAAGTGCTATGATTACGGGCATGAGCCACCACGCCTGGCACAGATCTGGTTGTTTGATAAGTGTCTGGCACTTCCCTCTTCTTGCCCTCTCTAGCCTGCCACCATGTAAGACGTGCCTTGCTTCCACTTCTCCTTCTGCCATGATCGTAAGTTTCCTGAGGCCTCCCCAGCCATGTGGAACTGTGAGTCAATTAAACCTCTTTCCTTTATAAATTACTCACTCTCAGGTAGTATCTTTATAGCAGTGCAAGGACAGATTTAATACATCAGGCTAGAGTGCAGTGGCGTGGACATGGTTCACTTCAGCCTTGACCTCCTGGTCTCAAGTGGATCTCCTGCCTCAGCCTCCTGAGTAGCTGGGACTACAAGCAAATGCCACCATGTCCAGCTAATTTGTTTTAAATTTCTCATAGAGATGGTGTCTCACTATGTTGCGTAGGCTGGTCTTGAACTCCTGGGCTCAAATGATCCTCTTGCCTCAGCCTCCCAAAGTATTGGGATTACAGGCATGAGCCCCCTCGCTCAGCCCTAGATATATTCTTTTGTTTTTTAGACGAAGTTTCGCTCTTGTTGCCCAGGCTGGAGTGCAGTGGTGAGATCTTGGCTCACCATAACCTCCGCCTCCCAGGTTCAAGTGATTCTCCTGCCTCAGCCTCCTGAGTAGCTGGGATTACAGGCATGTGGTACCACACCTGGCTAATTTTGTATTTTTAGTAGAGATGGGATTTCTCCATGTTGGTCAGGCTGGTCTTGAACTCCTGACCTCAGGTGATCTGCCCCCCTCGGCTTCCCAAAGTGCTGGCTGGGATTACAGGTGCGAGCCACTGTGCCCAGCCTAGCCCTAGATATATTCCTAACCACTGTTCTGTGCTGTCTCCCTATGTGCCAGATGCTGTGTTTAGTTCTGCACACGGAGTGGAGAACAACAGAGAACTGGTTTTGCCCAAACAGAGCCTAAGTCTCTTCTGGAACTTAGTGTTCTCTGTGGAGATTATGTATGTCGATCTCGGATCACATAGGGTCCTGTGAGGTCCTGCTCATTCATCTCCATAGCACCCATGTCTAGCCCAGTGCTGTTAGCTGAATAGATGAGTTTGATCTGAGAAGGCTTCATGGAGGAAGTAGCTTTGAGTAGAACCTTGGAGCTAGAGGAGTTGAGCAGTTTCCTTCAGCCCCCAGTGATTACTGACAACAGCCACCGTTTATCAAGCGCCTTCCTGTGCCACACAGTACAGTGAGCATGTTAACCTCTCAGGGGCATCCTGCCAGTGAGGGGCAGAGGAGAGCTTGGATTTGAACCCAGACCCACAGCCCTAATGACTGCCTTATGCTGCCCCTCCAAGCCTGGTTTAAAACCATTAAGGTTTTATGAGGGCTTGAGTCTTTCTACTTTGTATTCTCAATCCCCTGGTTCTCTTTTGCTAGGGACATTCGGATGGGTATAGAGAGTGATATAATGATGGTCAATGTAGCAACGCCTGGACTCGGAACACCTTGATGTCTTGGGAGAGACTTTTCTGCGCCTCCCCTGCCAGGTTCTTCAGACTCTAGGGGACAGTGCCTTTCGCCCTGTCCTTCGAATCCCCCTTTCCTTCTTCAGCCCCTCTCCCCCTCCTCCTTCCTTAGCCCCTCTAGTTCACTGGGCTCTGCCGGAATCTGTGGGGAAAGGAGCAGGATTTCAGCTAAATATAAACCAGGCTGTTCCAGTTTCCAAATAGAACAAAGGAGCAGGGTGTTAAGTTGATTTTTATAAATAAAGAGAGAGGGAGTGAGAGAATATTTTTTCGAGATGTTTAATAAAATCGCCTTGCGAGAGGCAGGAAAATCACTGGGCTGCGGTGGGAGGGTTTGCAGGAGGAAGGGGAGGGGGAGGAGGGAGAGTGGGGGATGCTTCCTTCTCTCTGCAGATTCTTTTCCTTGGACCAGGGAGAGAAGGTGGTGCAGAGAGGGGTGGAGGGGAATGGGGAGGAGCGTGAGTGTCCCTGGGAGGAAGAGGAGGAGGACAGGGAAGGCTTGTCATCATAATAGTTACTGCGCATTATAGAATAGTTCCTGCATATTGAGCACTTACTGTATGCCAAGTTTTATGCCAGATTACGGCATCATCTCACCAAATGCGGTCAGGATTCTCATCACTTGAAGCTCTGTGATCTAGCACCTGCCTACCTCTCTGACCTCATCTCCTCCCTCTCTCCCCCTGGCTCACTGTACTCCCACTACGGAGGCTCCACACACCAAACTCATCCCTTCCTCAAGGTCTGTGTACCCCCTAGGTCTCGCAGCCAGCTCTTTGTCATCATTCAGGTCTCAGAATAAATGTCACTTCCTTCCTGACCACCTTACGGAAAAGAGAACCCACACCCACACCAGTCAGGATTACATTCCCTTGTTTCACTTTCTTCATTAAGACATCACTTCCAAAACTGTTTGCCTGCTTTTTTATGCTTCCCCACTTCCTCCACCAAAATGAAAGTCCAATAAAAGCAGAGACTTTGGCTGGATGTGACGGCTCATACCTGTAGTCCCAGCTCCTCAGGAGGCTGAGGCAGGAGGATCGCTTGAGCCCAGGAGGTCGAGGCTGCAGTGAGCTGTGATCACACCACTGTACTCCAGCCTGGGTGACAGAGCAAGACGCTGCCTCAAAAAACAAACAAATAAGCCCAGAGACTTTGTCTCTGTCCTTCACTGCAGTAAGGCCAGGACCTGGAGCAGTGCCTGGCACATAGTAGACGTTGCTTAATATGTATTTGCTAGATGAATGGGTAAGTGAATGAAGCTCAGAGAGGTGAAGTGACTTGCCCAAGGTCACGCAGCTAGGAAATGACAGAATTCAGGAGGAAGCCTAAATTCGTCTGATCTACAAATGCATGCCCTTTTTACTATTTTGTAAGGCTTCCAGCATGATGGAGGAGAGGATTGAAGGGGATCACTATGGACCCTTGGAATTTTGGGGGATGATCAGGCACAACCCTGGTAGTGGGTCAGCGAAGTCAAATGTTATATCACCCTCACACTTACGCAAAGTGTGTGTCACATAAAAATGATACACACTTGTCTCTTTCCCCAGACAGATCTCCTTGTGGGGACTATTACATAGAGTTTTACCCAGTGCCACCCAAGGGAGAGCTAGTCTAGGTTTTGGGGAGGGGCAGAGGGCTTCTCACCTTAGGAGCTGGAAGGGATGGCCGGAGGAAGCAATATTGTGCACCTCTACCTTCTTTATCTTGCCACTCCTTGAATCTTTCCCGTTTGACCTTCACACAGCAGTGAATCAGGGTTGGGTTGGGCTAAGTGGCTGCACAGATCTCCGGAGCACCTGGTGATATGACTATGTCTTCCTGCTGATATCAGGTCCTACCTCACCGGGGATGTCTAAGGCATAACCTTGGACAAATCAAGCGGCTCCCTGGTGTCTCAGTGTCTTCCTGTGTGAGACAGGGCCGGTGAAGTTCGCTTGGTTACGAAGATTAGAAATCCTGTATTAGGCCAGGCACGGTGGCTCACACTTGTAATCCCAGCACTTTGAGAGAGGTCTAGGTGGGAGGATTGCTCAAGGGCAGGGAGTTGAGACCCTGTCTCTACAAAAAATTCAAAAAAATTAGCCATGTATGGCTTGTGTGTGCCTGTAGTCCCAGCTACTTGGGAGGTTGAGGCAGGAGGATTGCTTGAGCCAAGGAGTTTGAGGCTGCAGTGAGTTATGATTGCTCCGTTGCATTCCAGCCTGGGTGATGGAATGAGACTGTGTCTCAAACAAAAAACCAGGCATGGTAGCTCACACCTGTTATCCCAGCACTTTGGAAGGCCGAGGTGGGTGGATCACAAGGTCAGGAGTTCAAGACCAGCCTGGCCAGCATGATGAAACCCCATCTCTACTAAAAATACAAAAATTAATTAGCTTGGCATGGTGGTGCTTGCCTGTAATCCCAGCTACTTGGGAGGCTGAGGTAGGAGAATTGCTTGACTCCGGGAGGTGGAGGTTGCAGTGAGCCGAGATCGTGCCACTGCACTTCAGCCTGGGTAACAGAGAAAGACTCCGTCTCAAAAAAAAAAAAAAACTTCCAAGTTTTTTTTTGGGAAATTAAAAAAACTTCCAAGCACATGACATAGATGCTCAGCAGAACAGATGAAAGTTGTTCTTTTCTTACTTATTATCACCTCTCTTTGGATTATAGTCTGAGCACAGGGACCATCACTCCATTAATTGAGCAGCTACTGTATGCCAAGCTCTGGGCTATGCATTTTATTATCTCGTTGAATCCTCATACTAATATCCTGAAGTAGGTATTATTATTATTGTTGTTGCCCCCATTTTATGAATGAGGAAAATTGGGCTCCCAGGGTGACGTGGCTGGCCCAAGGTCACACAGCCAAGAAGGAGCAGAACCGGGCCTGAAATCCAGGCAGGCCCAACTGCAGATCCTGGGCTTTAAAATATTATACATTCCTGGCTGGTCACCGTGGCTCACACCTGTAATCCCAGCACTTTGGGAAGCCGAGGTGGACGGATCACTTGAGGTCAGGAGTTCGAGACCAGCCTGGCCAACATGGCGAAACCCCATCTCTCTCCACCAAGAGCTCTCCACCAAAAATACAAAAAATTAGCCAGGCATGGTGTCATCGCCTGTAGTCACAGCTACTTGGGAGACCGAGGCAGGAGAATCACTTGAACTTGGGAGGCAGAGGCTGCAGTGAGCTGAGATCACGCCACTGCACTCCAACCTGGACAACAGAGCAAGACTCCATCTTGAAATATGTATATGTGTATATATATATATATACGTATATGTATGTATATATATAAATATATATATACATATATATACGTATATATAAATATATATATAAAATCCAATCCTGTGTCTCAGAACTAAGGAAGTAGTGGGGCTTTCTGGTGCTCCAGGAGGTAGATCCTGGGATAAGTGGGGAGTAAAGAGGTCAGAAAGGGTCATGGTGAAAAGAGAAGCAGAGGCCTGGCCTTGGTTAAGAGGACAAAGAGGGAACCCAGGGTGGGGCGCGGGAGGGATGCTGTAGTTTGGGGGGCTGTGGCTCTGTGCCTCTGACTCATTCGGACAGAGCAGCTTGATTCCCTGCGGCAGGAGATGCTATTTATAACCTGCAGGTTCTAGCAGCCTCCTGAGCACAGAGCCCTGCAGCCACCTGGGGCCCTTCTTCCTGGGCTGCAGGGCGAGGGGAGGAAGGAGCGGGCATCAGGGTGGAGGGTGTCTGGCGGCCAAGGGGAAGGCAGTGGCTGACCCTCCTTTCTCTTTGCTGTGGACTCTCCAGTCAGTACAAAATGCACATCAAGGGCCCTGTGGGTCATTCTGGGGACATCTAGCTTGTCATCAGCAGAGTGCCTGGCACCTAAGAGGAATGAATGAATGAATGAGTGAATGAATGCATAGAAGTAGCTTCAGGCTTTTTATTTGGTCAGATCATGTCATGTCTCTGCCCCAAGCTCTTCAATGCTTCCCCATCTCATTTGGAATAAAAGCCAAAGCTCTGGCCGGGCACGGTGGCTCATGCCTGTAATCCCAGCACTTTGGGAGGTCAAGATGGGTGGATCACCTGAGGTTGGGAGTTTGAGACCAGCTTCACCAACATGGTGAAATCCCATCTCTACTAAAAATACAAAAAATTAGCCAGGCATGGTGGCGTATGCCTATAATCCCAGCTACTCGGGAGGCTGAGGCAGGAGAATTGCTTGAACCCAGGAGGCGGAGGTTGCGGTGAGCCGAGATAGCACCATTGTACTCCAGCCTGGGCGACAAGAGAGCAAAACTCTGTCTCAAAAAAAAAAAAAAAAAAAAAAAGAGCTCTTACAGTGACCTACGAGACTCCTATGTGACCCGGTTCCTCTTGCTTCTTCTTCTTTTTTTTTTTGATGAGACGCTGTCTCACTCTGTCACCCAGGCTGGAGTGCAGTGGTGCGACTTTGGCTCACTGACTGCAACCTCCACTTCCCGAGTTCGAGCAATTCTCCTGTCTCAGCCTCCCAAGAAGCTGGTATTACAGGCGCGCACCACCACACCCAGCTAATTTTTGTGTTTTTAGTAGAGACGGTCTTTTGCCATGTTGGCCAGGCCGGTCTCGAACTCTTGACTTCAGGTGATCTGCCCACTTTAGCCTCCCAAAGTGCTGGGATAACAGGCGTGAGCCACCGCGCCCGGCCCCTGCTCCTTTCTTCATCCTATCTTCCTGCTCATCCCCTTCACTCCAGTGGCTTCCTTGCTGCCCCTGAGAATGCACTGGGTCCACTCCTGCCTGTGGTTCTGCTCTGCTTCCTTCTCCTGGGACACTCTTCCCCCAGATACTGGCATGTTTTCGTCCCTCACCTCCTTCAGGTCTTTCCTCAAATGACAACTTCTCAGGGAGGCCTTCCCTGACCATCCTACTTAAAATCACACCCATGTAATATACATGCCTTATTCCCTTTCCCAGCTTCATTTTTCTCCATCGAATTTATTGTCATCCAGCGTACGATGTGTCTTACTAATTCATCTTTTTATTGTCTGGCTCCTTCTACCAGAACACCAGCTCCAAGAGGGCAGGAGTTTTTGTCTGTTTTGACTCTGCTTTCTCTGTAGGAGCTAGAATAATGCCTGGCAAATAACTGGCACTCAAAAACATGTGTGTTGGCTCCATGAATTCCCTGGGATTTTCATGGTCTTGCTGTGTGGCCTTGGGTAGTGAACCTCACCTCTCTGGGCCTCAGTCTGTTGAACTCACTGGCCTTCCAGTTTAGACAGTCTAAGGCTCTGTCCCTGCATCCTGGCACTCCAGGGTTTTTGTTTGTTTGTTTTGTTTTGTTTTGTTTCTCCCCAGAGTATCTGCTAAAAGGAGAATTGGCCAAGGCCTGGCTTGATATTTTTCTCCTAGGATAGACTTTGAGCCAAGCACGTGTCGGCACTCTTGTACCTGAGTAAGGGGCTCTGACTAGATGCATTTGTGTGAATAACCTTCTATATGTGTTTGGGAACCTGGGCGAGATGGGACATTCCAGCAAAATGTCAGCATAGGCCCAAATTCTGTCTTTCTATTTCTTTTTGTTTGCAGTGGAGCAAAGAGTAGAAATCTCCAAGGGTACCACAGACCCTTCTCTAATGAATCAATGGGAACACCCACTGCTCTGGAGATGGAAGGGAAGAGCCTGCTGGCTGTGAATCCCACACCTGTAGCAGGCTGTTTCCACTTCCTCAGGAGCCAGCTGTGAGAAACCCACAGCAGAACTGCCCACCTTCCAATAAGGGACGCCTGCAGGAGAAACGCAGGCTTCAGTGGGGATGCCAAGCCCATTTTTAGATCTCATCTGTTCTTAATGAGAAATGGGTCCAACCTTGCCCAGGTTTCTAGAACAATCCCTGACAGGGCTTTGGAGTTTATTAACATGTTCACATGCTATCTTGCTTAATTGCCAGATGATCTCTTGTTTTCTCTTCTTTTTATGGTACACTCCCCGGGACTAGCATAGTACCTAGCATCTGGCAGGAATCACTAGATTTTTGTAGGAAGAGTTAGTTTTCATAAGTCATGAGAGGCAGGCAATATTGTCATCATTTTTTTTTTTTAAGAGGTGGGGCCTCACTCTGTCGCCCAGGCTGGAGTGCTGAGGTGTGATCATAGCTCACTGCAGTCTTAAACTCCTGGGCTCAAGAGATCCTCCCACCTCAGCCTCCCAAGTAGCTGGGACTACAGGCGTATGCCACAGTGCCCGGCTATATCATCATTTTATAGATGATGAAGCTCAGGCTCAGTGGTGACATGACTTGCCCAAGGTCACACAGCCAGGAGTTAAATCCATGCAGGCAGCTGGTTTGGGGTTACCAGGAAAGAAAAGAAGGAACTCCCTTCAGTGGTGACTACACTTTGGGAAAACAAACTTTACTTTTGAATATGGGAGGATCTAAGAGAGCTTGGGCCTTTGGGAGCCTGAGCAACTTGGGTTCAAATCCCAGTACTGCACTTGTGGACTTGGACAAGTTCTAAAGAGAATAGGTGCTGGGCCCAGTGGCTCATGCCTGTAATCCCAGCACTTTGGGAGGTCAAGGAGGGCGGGTCACCTGAGGTCAGGAGTTTGAGAGCAGCCTGGCCAACATGGTGAAACCCCATCTCTATTAAAAATACAAAAAATAAGCTGGGCGTGGTGGTGCGTGCCTATAGTTCCAGCTATTTGGGAGGCTGAAGCAGGAGAATTGCTTGAACCTGGGAGGCGGAGGTTGCAGTGAGCCAAGATTGCGCCATTGCACGCCAGCCTGGGTGACAAGAGTGAAGCTGTCTCAAAAAAAAAAAAGACAACGGGGCCTCAGTTTTCCTATCTGTAAAATGGACACACCGATGTGCGTGCGTCCCTCTTACACAGACCCTGTGGGAGTTTACAGTGAGAGAATGCAGTTCAATGCCTGCTACCGGGTGGTGCTCAATACACTCCAACCCCACCCTGACCTTTCAGGTGATCTCTGGAATCCCCCAGCAGAGCCGCTGCAGCTGGCTCCTGCCCTCCCAACTTCGGGGCGGGGCTGGAGAGTCTGCTGAATAATCGCCATGCGCATGCGCAGCCGCCTCGAGTCACGTGGCCGGGTGCCAACCAAGTTCTCGGGTGCGACGCCTCAAGAACTTTCTATCGTCAGTGGGGGATCCTTGGGACGGCTTTGTTCCCACCTCGGCTGGAGCTCCGGGTCCTGGAACACCTGAGTGTGCGCTTGAGAGGGTAAGAGAGAAAGCAAAGACCTTCTAGAACCTCAAAGGAGGGTTCTTTTGACCTTTCTATGTTTTGTGATTTGAGACAGCGTCTAGCTCTGTTGCCCAGGCTGGAGTGCAGTGGCAGGATCACAGCTCACCGCAGCCTCCACCTTCCCAGGTTAGGCGATCCTCCTGCTTCAGCCTCGTGAGTAGCTGGGACCACAGGCTTGCACAGTCACCCAAGCTTTTTTATTTTGAGACCAAGTTTCGTTCTGTCTTCCAGGCTGGAGTACAGTGACGCGATCCCGGCCCACTGCAACCTCTGTCTCCTGGGTTCCAGCGATTCTCCTGCCTCAGCCTTCCGAGTAGCTGGGATTACAGGCGGCTGCCACAATGCCTAGCTAATTTTTTGTATTTTAGTAGAGACGGGGTTTCTCCATGTTGCCCAGGCTGGGCTCAGGAACTCCTGAGCTCAGGCAATCCTCCTGCCTCAGCCTCCCAAAGTGCTGAGATTACAGGTGTGGGCCACCTCGCCCTGCCCACCCAAGCTATTTTTTAAATTTTTTTGTAGAGAGGGGGTTTTACTTTGTTGCCCAGGCTGATCTGGAATTCCCGGCCTCAAGTAACCTGCCTACCTTGAGTGCCCAAAGTGTTGGGATTTCAGGAGTGTAATCCCAGCCATCCTTTTCATGAGGGAGGCTTTGCCAGGTCCCTGGGACCAAAGGAAACCCAACCAGGGAAATGGCTGGCCTGAGGCAGGGCAACCCTTCTGGGCAGCCCTTCCTCATCTGTTCACCCAGGAAACAAATGAGCCCTTCCCTGGTGTTCAGCACTAAAGATACGGTGACATAGGCCCAGTTGGGGAGACAGGCTTTCCCTGGGAAGTGGAAACTGAAGGGATGCATCTGAGTTAATCTGGGGGAGCTGGAAGAGGAAGAGGTTGCAGATGGACCAGGGACATTGAGAAGGGCAAAAGCTTTCAAGGGGGCATGAGCCTGGACAGTCTCAAGAACTGATGGGCGTGGGAACAGTGGTCCTGGGAAGAATTTTGAACTTGATCCTAAAAGCAGCAGGAACCCACTGAAGCTGGGGGATAATGTAATCTGTAGAGTCCTGCACCGAATCATTTTGCTTTGCTTTCTCATTTGGGAAAATGGATTTTGAATTCTACACCTGCCATATTAATTTCTTAAATTTTATTTTCAGAAATAGAAAATAAGGGAATGATGGACTATGTGTTTCTTCTCAGGGTTAAATATGCTAAAAGATGCAAATTGGCTAGCATTCTATGTGTGGTCTATAAATGGTAATTCCCTTATCTTTCCTCTAAATTCCATTCCACAATTTCCGCCATTCCAGGAGCATCAAAGGAGATCAATCCTCCCTACAGACTAAAGATAAATTTCATTTGAAGTACCTGGGTGGATGAAAAATTTGGTTCAGAAGATTAAAGGTAATTATTTTACAAATTATTATTCAAATTGTATGCTCCCCATGATCACACAACATATTATTTGATTTATGGAATTGCAATTTACTTTCAACTTTTTAGGAGTACATTTATTTATTTACTTAAAAAAAATCGTTTTGAGACAGAGTCTTGCTCTTTCATCCAGGCTGCAGTGTAGTGGCACGATCATAGCTTATGCAGCTTCAATCTTCCAGGCTCAAGCAGTCCTCCCACCTCAGCCTTCCTAGTAGCTGGGACCACAGGCATGAGCTACCATGCCTGGCTGATTTTTTATTGTTTATTTTTAGTAGAGATGAGGTCTCATTAAGTTGCCTGGGCTGATCTCAAACTCCTGGGCCCGAGCAATCCTCCCACCTTGGCCCCCGCAAAGTGCTAGGATTACAGGTGTGAGCCACCAAGCTGGCCTAGGAGCATATTTATTGCAGAAAATGAGACCAAGTTTTACAAAGGCAGGGGCCACATCTATGTTTTTCCCCACTGTAAGATCACCACCTCGCTGGACACATAATAGACTTTCCAATATTTGTTAGATGGATTTAAATACTGGAATATGTTTTTGGCTACACTGAAAGTCAGGGGCCTCGGTTCTCTTTATAGTTGTTAACGTGAATTTTGATGGCATGAAAATGCTTGTTCTCTGAATTATATTTAGCTCATACAAACTCTACTGCACAATTATGTTGTAAAGAGGAATTAAGTTTTATCTTTAAGTTGTTATTATAGCCTTGGAAAAAGGTGAACATTGAGAATAACTACATGAAGTGATAGCATAGTGTGTTGTTAATTAGGGTCACGTGGGAAAGGTGTGTCAGGCAGGGTCGGTATAAGAAACAGATGGCACATTCAAATTAGATCATTAGAAGAAGATTTAATAAATGGAGTATTTACAAGGTTTCAGCAGGGCCTGGGAAAGCTGTAAGGGGTAGTGCAGTACTTACAGGGCCTTTACCACTCTTAGAGCTGAAGGTTGAGGGGAGGGAGAAATGACAGAACCCAGAAAGAGAGAGTTGTGTGGAGCAGGCTGCCTTGAGAAAGAGGAGTGACCTTTTATCAAAAGGCACAACCCACCTAAGGCGATCTGGCAGGAGGGAACTGGGGAAAGAAACACTTCACCCGTGCTGTCCTCCCACCCTCCCGTCTCCTGCTGCCGCTCCCATTGGCCATACTGCCTGGAAGCTAGAGGGCAGGAGAGCGAGCTGCTGCAGTCCATGTAGGTCAGCCCGCCAAGGCCAAGGGCAGCTCGGAGAAGGGTGGAAGAGCCGAACTGGAGGGCAAATGGAAACTATCTGGTACAGGAGGCTTCATTTGCATGCTAGATAAAGACTTGATATTTAAATCCTGGTATCTTAGGGAGGCAGTGAAACCTTGAGGTATGGAACCATGGCAGCAGGTTCGGGGTTCTCATTTGTTCATTCCTCACATCTCCAGAGGATACTAGAAAAAGTGTTGTGCTGGGCATTTTAGAGAAGCCCAGCAATGACAGTGGACTCTCAGAAATGCAATGAGTTTTCCTTCCTGATGTGTTTGTGTGTATACATATATGTGTATATATATGTATATATATATATTTTTTTTTTTTTTTCTGATACATATATTTTTAGGAACACATCCCCAGTGGCTCATGCCCGTAATCCCAGCACTTTGGGAGGCTGAGGCAGGTAGATCATGAGGTCAGGAGATCAAGACCAGCCTGGCCAACATGGTGAAATCCAATCTCTACCAAAAATATAAAAATGAGCCAGGCATGGTGGTGCACACCCGTAATCCCAGCTATTCTAGGGGCTGAGGCAGGAGAATCGCTTGAACCTGGGAAGTGGAGGTTGCAGTGAGCCTAGATACTCCAGCCTGGGCGCCATTGTACTCCAGCCTGGGCGACAGAGTAAGACTCCATCTCAAAAAACAAAACAAAACAAAAAAACCCACATCCTTCCTCTATCAAGAGCACTTGTTTAGAGTTCTGAATAGTAAATACAATCCCACTGGTCTCAAAATGAGACACAGCTTCCCCAGAAGCAAGACAGTTCAGGCAAAGCACACAGGTTCTGGGTTTTTTGTTTTTTTGAGACAGAGTCTCGCTCTGTCACCCAGGCTGGAGTGCAGTGGTTCGATCTTGGCTCACTGCAACCTCTGCCTCTTAGGCTCAAGCGATTCTCATGCCTCCGCCTCCTGAGTATCTGGGATTACAGGTGTGTGCCACCATGCCCAGGTAATTTTTGTATTTTTAGTAGAGATGGGATTTCACCATGGTGGCCAGGCTGGTCTTGAACTTCTGACCTCATGTGATCCACCCACCTTGGCCTCCCAAAGTGCTGGGATTACAGGTGTGAGCCACGACGTCTGGCCACAGGTTCTGAATCTTATGGTTAGCAACTGACAATCACATTCCTCGCCACATTGGTGCCCTTTAGGTAGTAGCTGGATAGACATTTTTTCAGGCTTGGGGGCTAGAATGGGATGTGTCAGTGCAACTCTAGAAAGTGGACTTACTCTTACGAATGGAGTGGATTGTGATCTCACAGTTTCTGAATCTGTGAAACCATTCCGCTCTTTAATGAGGTCCTCTTAGAAGAGGAGGGAATAGATCTCCTTTAGCGACATGACTTTGACAAGCAAATCAATTCGTTTCATTTGTTTCCTCTTTGAAAACAGCAATCCTCGAGTGTTACATAATCTAATCTTCATGCCTCACTGGTTTGTTCTGTCCTCCTGAGGAATTGGCAGATGGTGCCAATGCGGAGACCCGCGCACACGCCTCGCAAGCCTCATGGAAACAGTAGACTTGCTCACAGTGTCTGTCTCTTTGCTGTGGGGTCCCTTGCTGGCATTTGTTTCCCTGGATCGGCTGGCTCTTTAGCATCCCTCAGGCACCGCTGGCTTCTTGCCCTCGGCTCTCATTCCAAGATTAATTGGAAATGCTGAAAGCAGATAAAAAGAGAACAGAAAGTGAAGTTGAAAGGGCAGAGAATTTGCTGGATTTTTTTTCTAAAAGCACCTCCTCCATTAAAGGCTGAGCATCTTTGCAGGTTTTTAGCTCCAGAATGGTGACTCCCTCCTTCAGCCTGGTCCCTGTGTACATCTTTGTTGCTGGGTTACACACAGCACAGGGACAGGGCTGGCTGTGTCAGAGCTGGGAGAGTAGAGATCTGCTTGATAAGGTCTCTGGATTTCTCCAACAGCCAGTCACGTATCTGCAGAAATGATTGTTCCCCAGATAGGGCGGTTACCTGGAGTCCTCCTTCAGGTCAGTGATGTCACTTACGAAGGGAAAATGATCTCAGAAGTCTGTAAGGTGAGGAGCCTCCCAGCAAGGCGCTGTCAGCCAGAACCACAATGCTGAGATGTCCTTGTACAGGCTTTGCCTATACATCCTGTTTAACAATCTGGAAGTGGCAGCTTTTTAAAAGAGAGGAGTGGTGGGCAGAATTCTAATATTTAGGACTGGAAAGCAGCTGATGTGCTCTGGTATTACCTTTCCATTGTTAAAATACTGAAGTACTTCCATAGTACTGGGTAAAGAGTTACATCTTTGAGTTCCCCATGCCTCCCATCCCTCTGCTAATACTTAAGTCTGTTGAGAAGGTCGGTCTTGTTTTATTTAGTTTCATGAGGAGCTCTACCTGTCTATGCAGCAACCGGAGGTTCCTTTGCTGACCCCACTTTGCTTTAACTGTGCGGTACCAGTAGGTCTGCTTGGTGCAGAGCCAGGCACCACTCCAAGTGCCACAGATGTAACCGCCCTGCTCACAGACCGCACTGTTGGCTGACTGGTTTTGGATGGAACCTCCAGGCAATTAAAACCTAGAACCCTCCTGCCCGTGGCAAAAACATCCCTGGTCCTTAAAGGTCACATACACCTTTATGCTTGCTGGTCACCCAGGATCCAGGTTGTGTTTACACGCAACAGAAATGACCCGTCTGAAGGAAAACAGCAGCCCGTGCAGCGTCTTCTTTTAAGGCCACCCTCCCCTCTCCACTGAGTCCAGGCATAGGGGACTAATTTTTATAAAAGCAATAATGGGCCGAGTGCAGTGGCTCACCCCTGTCATCCCAGCGCTTTGGAAGGCCTAGGTGGGCGGATCACCTGAGGTCAGGAGTTCGAGACCAGCCTGGCCAACCTGGCAAAAGCCCATCTCTACTAACAATATAAAAATTAGCTGGGCATGGTGGTGCCTGCCTATAATCTCAGCTACTTGGGAGGCTGAGGCAGGAGAATTGCTTGAAGCCAGGAGTCAGAGGTTGCAGTGAGCCGAGATTGCACTATTGCACTCCAGCTTGGGTGACAGTGAGACTCTGAGTCTCAAAAAAAAAAAAAAAAAAAAGCAATAATGGTTTTCTTTTTAAAAATTTGTTACTCATTCACTAAATAATATCAGGTGAGCACCTATTATGCTATTATGTTTTGGTCACTGTGCTGAGTGCAGGATGTATGTAAAGCAGAGCTTGTCTCTGCTTTCATGGAATGTACAGTTTAGTGGGATGTGGGGAGAGAGACCGTAAAGGAAGGCATGGTGGCTGGAACACAGTGAGGTCATCTGAACGTGGGTTGCATTTCATCTCATGGAAACTGCATAGATGTCATGGGTGACTTCTGGTGTGCTGTCAACTTATCGGATGTATCTACCCTGTTAGAGCACTGGGGTGCATGGCACCAGTATTAAAGGCGGGAAGTATAGTAGGTGATTACTTCCTGCATCCAGTGACAATCTCAGAGAGGTTGGGAACTGCTCTGGATTAGGCAAAGAATGGGGGGAATATTCTGAATGAGAAATGATGGAGACAATAGGTTCTAACATTTGGAGATCAGGTGTGCTATTTATTTATTTATTTATGACAGAGTCTCACTCTGTTGCCCAGGCTGGAGTGCACTGGCAGGATCTCAGTGCACTGCAATCTCCACTTCCTAGGTTCAAGTAATTCTCGTGCCTCAGGCTCCTGAGTAGCTGAGATTACAGGTGCCTGCCACCATGCCTGGCTAATTTTTGTATTTTTAGTAGACATGGGGTTTCACCATGTTGGCCAGGCTAGTCTCGAGCTTCTGACCTCAAGTGATCCACCCCACGGTGCTAGGTATAGGCATGAGCCACTGTGCCTGGCCACGTGTTCTTTTTTTTTTTTTTTTTTTTGAGACTGAGTTTCGCTCTTGTTGCCCAGACTGGAGTACAGTGGTGCAATCTTGGCTCACTGCAACCTCTGCCTCCCAGGTTCAGGCAATTCTTCTGCCTCAGCCTCCCAAGTAGCTGGGACTACCGGCATCCACCACCATGCCCGGCTAATTGTATTTTTAGTGGAGAGGAGGTTTCATCATGCTGACCAGGCTGGTCTCGAACTCCTGATCTTATGACCTGCCTGCCTCCACCTCCCAAAGTGCTGGGATTACAGGCATGAGCTACCATGCACAGCCACAACTATGATTTTATAGATCAAATTTCCTAACTTATTGGTC
>CAUYLG010019768.1:0-118643 GCA_963573385.1 Cacajao melanocephalus
GATGGAGAGAATGAATCCAAGCTGGAAAACACTCTTCAGGATATTATCCAGGAGAACTTCCCCAACCTAGCAAGGCAGGCCAATATTCAAGTCCAGGAAATACAGAGAACACCACAAAGATATTCCTCAAGAAGAGCAACCTGAAAGCACATAATTGTCATATTCACCAGGGTTGAAATGAAGGAAAAAATGCTAAGGGCAGCCAGAGAGAAAGGTCGGGTTACCCACAAAGGGAAGCCCATCAAACACACAGCAAATCTCTCAGCAGAAATCCTACAAGCAAGAAGAGAGTGGGGCCCAATATTCAACATCCTTAAAGAAAAGAACTTTCAACCTAGCATTTCATATCCAGCCAACCTAAGCTTCACAAGCGAAGGAGAAATAAAATCCTTTATGAACAAGCAATTGCTCAGAGACTTCATCACCACCAGGCCTGCTTTACAAGAGCTCCTGAAAGAAGCACTAAACACAGAAATGAACAACCAGTACCAGCCACTCCAAAAATGTACCAAATAGTAAAGACACAATGAAGAAACTGCATCAACTAATGGGCAAAATAACCAGCTAGCATCCAAATGGCAGGATCAAACTCACACATAACAATATTAACCTTAAATGTAAATGGGCTAAATGCCCCAATCAAAAGACACAGACTGAAAAATTGGATAAAAAGTCAAAACCCATTGGTGTGCTGTATCCAGGAAGCCCATCTCACATGCAAGGATACTCATAGGCTCAAAATAAAGGGATGGAGGAAGATCTACCAAGCACACAGAGAGCAAAAAAAAGCTGGGGTTGCAATCCTAGTCTCTAATAAAATGGACTTTAAACCAACAAAGATCAAAAGAGACAAATAAGGGCATTATATAATGGTAAAAGGATCAATGCAACAAGAAGAGCTAACGATCCTAAATATATACGTGTCCAATACAGGAGCACCCAGACACATAAAGCAAGTTCTTAATGACTTACAAAGACACTTAGACTCCCACACGATAATAGAGGGAGATTTTAATACTCCACTGTCAATATTAGACAGATCAACGAGACAGAATTAACAAGGATAACCAGGATTTGAACTCAGACCTGGACCAAGCAAGCCTAATGGACATTTACAGAACTCTCCACCCCAAATCCACAGATTATACACATTATTCTTAGCACCACATCACACCTACTCTAAAACTGACCACATAATTGGAAGTAAATCACTGCTCAGCAAATGCAAAATAACAGAAATCATAACAAACAGTCTCTCAGACCACAGTGCAATCAAATTAGAACTCAGAATTCAGAAACTAACTCAGAACCGCACAGCTTCCTGGAAACTGAACAACTCATTCTTGAACGTTGACTGGATAAACAATGAAATGAAGGCAGAAATAAAGATGTTCTTCAAAACTAACAAGAATGAAGGCACAACGTACCAGAATCTCTGGGACACGTTTAAAGCAGTGTCTAGAGGAAAATTTATAGCAATAAATGCTCACATGAGAAGCAAGGAAAGATCTAAAATCAACAACCTATTGTCAAAATTGAAAGAGCTAGAGGAACAAGATCAAAAAAACTCAAAACCTAGGAGAAGACAAGAAATAACTAAGATCACAGCAGAAGTGAAGGAGATACAGACACAAAAAAAACCCTTCAAAAAGATCAATAAATCCAGGAGCTGGTTTTTTGAAAAGATCAACAAAATAGACCACTAGCCAGATCAATAAAAAAGAAAAGGGAGAAAATCAAATAGATGCAATAAAAAGTGACAAAAGGGATATCACCACAGATTCCACAGAAATACAAACCACCATCAGAGATTACTACAAACAACTCTATGCACATAAACCAGCAAACCTGGAAGAAATGGATAAATTCCTGGACACTTACACCTCCCAAGCCTAAACCAGGAAGAAGTTGAAACCCTGAATACACCAATAACAAGGGCTGAAGTTGAGGCAGTGATTAATAGCCTACCCACCAAAAAAGCCCAGGTTCAGATGGGTTCACAGCCGAATTCTACCAGACATACAAAGAGGAGCTGGTATCACTCCTTCTGAAACTATTCCAAACAATCCAAAAAGAGGAAATCCTTCCCAAATCTTTTTATGAGACCAACATCATCCTGATACCAAAACCTGGCAGAGACTCAACAAGAAGAGAAAACTTCAGGCCAATATCCATGATGAACATAGATGCAAAAATCTTCAATAAAATACTGGCAAACGGACTGCAACAGCACATCAAAAAGCTTATCTATCACGATCAAGTAGGCTTCACCCCGGAGATGCATGGCTGGTTCAACATACGCAAGTCTATAAACGTAATTCACCAAATAAACAGAACCAAAGACAAAAACCACATGATTATCTCAATAGATGCAGAGAAGGCCTTCAACAAAATTCAACAGCCCTTCACACTAAAAACTCTCAATAAACTAGGTATCGACGGAAAGTATCTCAAAATAATAAAAGCTATTTATGACAAACCCACAGCCAATATCATACCGAATGGGCAAAAACTGGAAACATTCCCTTTGAAATCTGGCACTAGACAAGGATGCGCTCTCTCACCACTCCTATTCAATATAGTATTGGAAGTTCTAGCCAGAGCAATCAGGCAAGAAAAAGAAATAAAGGTATTCAATTAGGAAAGGAGGAAGTCAAATTGTCTCTATTTGCAGACAACATGATTGTATATTTAGAAGACCCTATTGTCTCAGCCCAAAATCTCCTTAAACTGATTAGCAACTTCAGCAAAGTCTCAGGATACAAAATCAACGTGCAAAAATCACAAGCATTACTGTACAACAATAACAGACTTAAAGAGAGCCAAATTAAGAACAAACTGCCATTCACAATTGCTACAAAGAATAAAATACCTAGGAATACAACTAACAAAGATGTAAAGGACCTCTTCAAGGAGAACTACAAACCACTGCTCAACAAAATAAGAGAGGACACAAACAGATGGAGAAACATTCCATGCTCATGGTTAGGAAGAATCAATATCGTGAAAATGGCGATATTGCCCAAAGTAATTTACAGATTCAATGCTATCCTCATCAAGCTACCAATGACCTTCTTCACAGAACTAGAAAAAAGCACATTAAACTTCATATGGAACCAAAAGAGAGCCCGCATAGCCAAGACAATCCTAAACAAAAAAGAACAAAGCTGGAGGCACCACACTATCTGACTTCAAACTATACTACATGGCTACAGTAATCAAAACAGCATGGTACTGGTACCAAAACAGAGATATAGACCAATGGAATAGAACAGAGGCCTCGGAGGCAACACCACACATCTACAACCATCTGATCTTTGACAAACCTGACAAAAACAAGTAATGGGGAAAGGATTCCCTGTTCAATAAATGGTGTTGGGAAAACTGGCTCGCCATGTGCAGAAAGCAAAAACTGGACCCCTTCCTGACACCTTACACTAAAATTAACTCCAGATGGATTAAAGATTTATATAAGATCCAGCACCATAAAAACCTTAGAAGAAAACCTATGCAAAACCATTCAGGACATAGGCATAGGCAAGGACTTTATGACTAAAACAGCAAAAGCATTGGCAACAAAAGCCAAAATAGACAAATGGGATCTAATTAAACTCCAGAGCTTCTGCACAGCAAAAGAAACAATCATTAGAGTGAACCGGCAACCAACAGAATGGGAAAAAAATTTTGCAATCTACCCATCTGACAAAGGACTTATATTCAAAATCTACAAGGAACTAAAACAGATTTACAAGAAACAAACATTCAAAAGTGGGCAAAGGATACGAACAGACACTTTTCAAAAGAAGACATATATGAGGCCAACAAACATATGAAAAAATGCTCATCATCACTGGTCATTACAGAAATGCAAATCAAAACTACATTGAGATACCATCTCAAGCCAGTTAGAATGGTGATCATTAAAAAATCCGGAGACAACAGATGCTGGAGAGGATGTGGAGAAATAGGAACATTTTTACACTGTTGGTGGGAATGTAAATTAGTTCAACCATTGTGGAAGACAGCGTGGCGATTCCTCAAGGACCTAGAAATAGAAATTCCATTTAACCCAGCAATCCCATTACTGGGTATATATCCAAAGGATTATAAATCATTCTATTATAAGGACACATGCACACGTATGTTCACTGCAGCACTGTTTACAATAGCAAAGACTTGAAACCAACCCAAATGCCCATCAATGATGGATTGGACAAGGAAAATATGGGACATATACACCATGGAATACTACGCAGCCTTAAAAAATGATGAGTTCGTGTCCTTTGTAGGGACATGGATGAATCTAGAAACCATCATTCTCAGCAAACTGACACAAGAACAGAAAATCAAACACTGCATGTTCTCACTCATAGGCAGGTGAGAACACATGGACACAGGGAGGGAGGCATCACACACTGGGCTCTGTGGCGGGGAACTAGGGGAGGGACTATAGGGACTTTCAAGTAATCCTATGCAAATCAGGATAAAAACACCTATTATTTACTGAGCATTTAATATGTGCCAAATACTATTTTAAGTCGCTATTCTAAATATTAACTCATTTAGTCCTCATAACAACCCTATAAGGTACATAAAGAAAGAGACTACTGAGAAATCCTAAAAACCACGAAATCAAATTTGTGTTAGGGACCAATGCCAAAAAAAATCTAACACAATTTTCAAGACCAATTTTTGCTTATACAAGGTCCTTAAGATGTAAACCTAAAGACCCTCCTTGATCTCAATACCCCATATAAAACACCAACTCCATTGCTTACTATTTTCTAAATATTTCATGAACCCATTCCTTCCTTTGCATCCCCAATGCCACTGCCCAAAGCTAAATCATAAAAATCTTACATCTTGACTATAGCAATAATGTGTGTGTTACCTCTCTTCTGGGCTCATCTCACCCTTGTAAAAATCATTGATCTGAAAATCAGCACTCTTAAATCACTATTAATAGTATATATTCAAAGTAAAAAGAAGTAGCTGCTGCAACATATCCTTTTTTCTTGTTTGTACTAATGAAAGTACAAACAACCCTCCTAGCCAACCAACTCTGATTTATTTAACTGGAATCCAATTTAATGTTCACTCTGAGGTTTAAAATCTTATAGAAAAAGAACCAATTTGCCAAACTTAGAGCTAGCTATTAAAAACATCACCCACTTTTTATTAAAACATGTCTTCTCTGTTCAAGATAGCTCACTTGGGGAAAAAAAAATCTCTAGAATGCAACAAATAAACCATTATATTTCCAATGATCACCACTGACTGGTAGAATTAATTTTGTTCTTTTTGCTGTGTGATTTCTAAATTTTCCAAAATGTATTTTCTAAAGTCATTTCTAAATTTTCCTAACCTTTTCAGTATGGAAAAAAACACTTATCAGCAAGTCATTAATTCTAGATTTACAAAATGATAAATAACAAGATTTGTATTTTACAAAGAATCATTGCAATTTAAGATTTCAGCATCTTCCATAAGTATTAAAAATCAGCTTAACAGACAAAAAAGAAAATCAGTAACTTGGTGGTCTTATACTATAATAACAAGAAGGAACACTGTAGCCACTATATTTAGAAAACAAAAGAAATAAGAAGCAAATACAAATTGAAAAGGAGGTATGTTTTTCATTGTTTACAGATGATGACTGTTTCTTTGGAAAATCCTAAATAATCAAAGGAATAGCAAATCATAAATGCAGTAAGGTGACTGGATAAAAAAACTAACCCACAAAAATCCAGCAGTTTTCATATAATGCAAACAAAAACTAGTATGACGATGCAGTGGAGTACAGACAACACTGGCAATAACAACAATGGAAAGATAAAACATCTTACAGTAAACATAAAAAATGTGCAAGAGCTGCATGGAAACCAAACAAAAAGCCCTTTAAATCCCTGATCTATACTGGTATCTTTCCATATGCCAATACCATATACTGTGTTGTTATAATTTTACAATATGTATTGAAATCAGGTAAGAAACAATATTGTTTTGGCTATTTTAGGTCTTTTACCTTTTCATATGAAATTTAAAATCAACTTATCAATTTCTTTTTAAAAAATCTACTATGATTTTGACTCAGATTACATTAAATACATAGACTAATATGGAGAAAGCTGACGCCTTAACAATATTGATTCCTTCTAATCATCTCTCCACTTATTTAGCTCTTATTTAATTTCCTGTAGTAGTATTTTGCAGTTTTCAGCATAGAGGTCTTACATATCTTTTGTTAAATTGATTAAGTATTTTTATGCTATTATATATAGTTTTAAATTTTTCCTTTTTTTTTTTTTTGGAGACAGACTTGCTCTGTCATCCACACTGGAGTGCAGTAGCACAATCTTGGCTCACTGCAACCTCCACCTCCCAGGTTCAAGCAAGTCTCCTGCCTCAGCCTCCTGAGTAGCTAGGACTATAGGTGTGTGCCACCACAACCAGCTAATTTTTTGTATTTTTAGTAGGGACAGGGTTTCACCATGTTAGCCAGGCTGGTCTCAAACTCCTAACCTCAAGCAATCCTCCTGCCTCAGCCTCCCAAAGTGTTAGGATTATAGGCATGAGCCACCGTGCCTGGCCAAATTTTTCATTGATATAAATTTGTTTTTCATACTGATGTGTACCCTTAAACTCTGTTCAATTTACTTTTAGTTCTAATAAGTTTTTGCAGTCATCTGCAAATAAAAACTGTTCCACTTCTTCCTTTCTCATCTGTGTATCTTTTATTACTTTTTCTTCCCTTACCACTCTAGCTATGACATCCAGTACAATGCAGAGTAAAAAGTTAAAAAGGACCGACATCCATGCTTTATTTCTGATTTTAGAAAATATTAAGCCTTTCACAGCTGAGTTTGATGTTTATTTTAAATTTTTTTTAAAATGTCCTCAATCAGCTTAAGGAAGTTCTCTTCTATTCCTAGTTTGCTGAATTGTTTCTCATGAATGAGCACTGAATTGCTTTCCTGATCATATGGATTTTCTTTTTTTTATATTTATATGACAACTTATATTGACTGATATTTTTTTCATAAGATAAACCAAACTTACACTGCCAGGATAAACTGCACTTTGGTCCTGATGTATTATACATTTTTCAAAAACTATTTCTTGGGCTGGGCGCGGTGGCTCACACCTGGGGAGGCCGAGGCAGGCAGATCACGAAGTCAGGAGATTGCGACCATCCTGGCCAATACAGTGAAACCCGGTCTCTACCAAAATACAAAAAATTAGCCAGGTGTGGTGGTGCCCACCTGTAGTCCCAGCTACTCAGGAGGCTGAGGCAGGGGAATTGCTCGAACCTGGAATTGAGCCAAGATCCCACCGCTGCACTCCAGACTGGTGACAGAGCAAGACTCCATCTCAAAAAATAAAAAATTTCTTGATTGCTACCATTTTGTTAAAGACTTCTGCATCCATGTTCATAAGGTATACTGGTCTACAGTTATCTTTTCTTGTGACACCTTGACACTGATTCCTGATATTTACTTTCTGTTATCATTATGAGTTAGTAAAGGGTGGGAGATTGAGTGGGATGGTGTGTATCTACTCCTGTTCCTGGTATATCTACATGAGTTCATATTAATTGTTGTTTTCCTAATATGACAGAAATAACTAACTTTTTTTAGATGCCAATTAGTTGATTTAAAAAATGATTTGTCAATGAACACCAAGTCTCTGAAACAGGACACAGGGAGGCTCAATTAATGAAATCACCAACTAAAAATAAAATATTGGGTGCGATTATAAAATTTGAATAGTGTCTCTGTATTTCATCTTCTATATCTTTCTCAACTACAAGAGGACAACTGAAAAGGTTTTCATTACTTTAAACAAACTGTTTTCTTCCCTAGAACAAGTATGTCATGAATAATATTTATGTTGCATTGTTTGTTAGAAAAATCACAAAATATATTTCAAGTCATATTAAGAAAAAGTACAAAAAATATGAAAATATAAAAACAAAAAGCTCCCAAACAAAAACCCTAGCTTTCCCCCTAATTTCTAGATTTAGTTTGCAGGGAATTCCTAAATTATTTAACTAGTAAAATAAAATATTCCTTTAAGGTCAAAAGTATTCTCTTGCATTATCAATAAAGCAAATGCTTAACTAAATTTTTCTTTTTTTTTTTTTTTGTAGTGGTAGTCTTTAAGAAGTTTGGCATAAACATTAACCAAGTCTTTGGTCTATAATGCATTCTCTAGAGGCCTTTCTCAACCTGGGTTCAGCCAAAGAATTTAACCCCATATAAAACGATTTCAATGAATCTATTCTCAATTCTCCCAGGAATGATTTCTTCATTAATTCATTAAATATACTTTAAAATATTAGGGTATAATTCTCTAGATGAACCTTTGTTGAGAAACGCTGCATGATCTTTCAATGGTGTAGATAATACAGTAAGACTGTAAACTCTAACACACACACACACATACATGCACACACAAGCACACCTATGAAATGCCTTGAGATAAATGACTAGAAATAAAAATAATTCCATAAAATTCGAACAGCATCTTTATTAATAGAGCTAATTAAATGAATTTTTTTTGCCATCTGAAGTAAAACTTCTGCGTTTCAGAGCTTTATTTTACATAACACCAGTTGACCTGGAGGATGTTGTTCAGGGCAAGTCTTACCCAAAATCAAATGAATAAATTTCTGCTGCTATTTGTCCTGGAGTCAGATGTGAAGTCAGTCAATGTGAAGTCAGAGCACATGCCCTGTGACTTTCACTTTAGACTCATATTCCAAACCGCTGTATTTTCTCTGGTCACAGTAACTATAACACACATTGTTGATTCCCAACCTAATATCTACTACTCTCTCCCACCTCCATTTCCTTCTTCTTGACACACCCTGTTTTATTCAGGTGGCCACCCTGATAGTTTTCAGGAGAGGCTGGCTGCAGTCCTAATCCCAGAGAAAGAATAAATATGTGACCAGTACAGTCACTCAGGGCCTCATGCACATAAGGGTCCAGTGGCTTTGGGTTTATTAATCTGTGGTCACTGACTTGAAAATCTTAATAATTTTATCCTTGCATCTGACTTTGTACGTGAAGAAAGACGGAACAATGGAGCATGCACCCAGGGCTTGTCAGTCTAGGCTCACATATGGTCCCAACCCCTCGAGGACAGGTTCTCAGCCACCCGGTTAGGGAATGGGCATTACTCTGCAGACTCTCACTGCCAAGTGAGGAGATAGCCATTCTATCCCCAAACTGATGGTACCATGATGTGTTATGAGGGCAAACCAGTGGGAGCCTCTTGCCCATACATGATCTAGGTGCCTCTGTGCATCCTGGCACACAGGCAGCAATCCCCTGGGTTGTCCTCTACTGTGGGTCGGGATGGTGCCCATAAGAAAGGAAGATTAACTTCCCTACCCCTACCTAGGACCCTGAGTTTTCACTTTGCACTGGGCCCTGGGAATTATGCAGCCAGCCCTGGCAGGTCTTGATAAGTCTGAATCAATCATATAATCTCACCCCATTAATGGCTGCTTCACAACTTGGCATATGATGTAATTCTGGCCAATAGTATAAGAAGGAATGCAAAAAAACTTTTAGAAGGATTTTCTTACTCTTAAAAGAGACACATGAAAAAGATGTCCCTTTTCCTGTACCTGTAAATTAATTTTGGATATGATGCCTAGCATTGTTACTGCCATCTCGCAGCCACAATGGGATCAAGCCCAAGTACAAACCTTATACAAGGAAAATTGCCAGATTAGAATAAAAAATTACAAAAAGAAGGATCCAGGGCTTTTATCAAAACACAATCACAACTGTCTTACTTCTGGGCTCTTTGTTATGTGAGTTGGTAAGTTTCTTATTGTTTAAAACAGTTAAAGTAGAGTTTCTGTCAACTGCAACTGAAAGCAACTTCATTACATGTGATGGCACACTTTTAATAGGAGTAATATCTCATAGAACCCATTATCGACTTGAGAAAAGAATGCCCATTCCTTTAAGATGTCTCAAATCCCCCTTCCTCCAAGTAGATTTCATGTTTTACATAGCCTATACTTTAATCAAATCATTTAAAAATACCCCCTTCCAAAATGTGTTAGGATATTTTCAGTCGTTTCCTTGATACAGGTAGATAGAAACAATTTTATTCATATCAATTGAGATGTACTATCATGACAGATTTAACAAGGGATATTAGAAAGAAAATTAAGTTTCTAATGGGCCTACTTTCTCCTTCTTCCTACCCTAACCTTCCAAAATTAAGTACATGATCATTAGCTGAAAATCATGTAAGTGAAGAGTAAGAATGAACATAAAAATACACCAAGAGTAGAAATGTTGCCACACTCTATTTGGCAAGAGAATGATGTAAATAGTTCTCACGAAGAGGTAACAATGTTCTTCTTATGAGAGCATTCTGTTGTCAAAACCTATGCCTCTCAAATGGGCTGGAACCTCCTTCCCACATGGCAAAATAGCAATCATAGAAAGCACAGCAGCAGATGCATCCCTGTTTACTATCTACCTTCCTGTATCAGAGTCCCTACCACAGGAAAGAGTCCCATGCCATCAACAGAGTTCCTTATTTCCCATGGGTAGCTTCTCTGCTACAGGGAGCCAGCTGTTCAACATGCTGACTGGGCCTCTCTTGAGAGCTACCTAGTTCTACAAAGCAACTGTCTATTTCCAGAAAATAATAATGAGAAGATTGGACAGTGACACTTAAAATTTCATAACTTTGTGTTATGTAAAGCATCCAAGAGCAGGTAAAAAACCCAAATTTCATCTGATTTTAGGAAAATCATAATCTCTTGCAAAAAACAAAACCAGTTAAAGTACAAGATTGTAACATTTTTAGAGATAACTGTTGGTAGTGAGAAAATTAATTAAACATTCTTTAGAAGCCATGGAGCTGAAGTCAGTGCACTGACTAACAGAGCAGCTGTCAGTGCAAAGTGGGTTCCTGTCCTAATCCTGCTCTGACCTCAGAGTTGAGCCTGAGAACCTGTCAGAAAGGTGCTCTCACAGTGGAAGACATCAAGCAGCAGCTGCGTGAGCTCAGCAGGCTGCAGCCGTTTTCTCTCTTTTTTAAAAAATACAATGCCACTCCAGTTGCATATTCCGTGACACAAGGGCGTGTACCGTTCTCACTGCTTCTGCAGAGGACACTGAGTTTTTAACTTCATTAGCACATGGCTGTCAAAGGCAGAGGGGTCTACCAGAATCTCTTCAGAATTTGGAGCTGAATGTGTTTGTATGGGTGTATACAGCGATAATAATCAGAGTTATAGAATATGGTTACCTGCCCTTTTTCTAGAAGTTAAATATTAATAGTTATTGATCTCATTTATACAACCCAAAACAAAATAACAAAAATAACATTTATATTTTCTTTTAGAACGTTTGAGCAAAGAAAGAAATATAAAAGAATCATTGAGGGAAAGAAAGCAAATCAGACATAGAGAAGGAATGACAGACAGAGACAGAAATAGAGATTACTGATATACAGAAGCACAATAGAAACATGTAATACTTCCTTTAATTTTGGGGTGGTCATTCGTGCGACAGTACTAGACTGAGTCACATCTCCCTAGTGGTAACACTGCTAATTGTTTCTCTCTGATCCTTTTCTTTTATACATGGGAGACAAAGATGGGAAATTCATGGTGAAAAAGAAAGGCATTTGTGTGCTCATTAATTCTTCCTGCTATTACTACACACACGCCCTGCAATGCTTGACCTGGAGTGGCTGCTCCACGGACCTCTTTCCCAGGTTTTGCTGCTATCTCCCCTGGAGGGATCATTTCTGTTAACTCACAGAGGCAGCACTGCTATTAAAAATCTCTCTCTGGAGCTTTGCTTCTTCTATATTATTTGATACTACAGATGATGTGATGGTTGGTTTTACATATCAACTTGGGCTATAGTACCCAGTTATCTAATCAAACACAAATCTAGGTGTTGCTGCGAAATTATTTTGAAAGTGGTATTAACATTTACAATTACCAACAGTAATGTGAGTGGGCTTCAACTAATCAGTTAAAAGCCTTAAGAACAAAAACTGAGGTTTCCTGGAGAAGAAATTATGCCTCAAAACTGCAGTATTGACCCCTGCTTGAGTTTTTAGTCTGTCCTGTATATTTCAGACTTGATGGTTCCCACAATTAGGTGACCCAGTGCCTTAAAATAAATCATCTATAGCTACAGCTACAGTTCTTACTGGTTCTGTTTCTTTGGAGAACAGACTGATATAGATGGTAACACCAATTTTTCTATTTTGCAAGTGGAAACCCTAAATCCTCCAATCTATGCTGGGCATCTATCAGGGCTGCATATTGATTCCAGGTGCTACAAGTGGCTCAGAAGCATACAAACTTCCTAGTCTCATGGGGACTAAGTACATTACCTGAAACGGTGATCAAGGTTTTAACCTTTCACGACTGGCAGCTTTCCTTTCCTTACTGTCACACCTCAGGCGGATTTTCCTCTGGCTGGAGATCAGCACAGAAGGTCCTTTCCTGTTGGCTTGGTAAACTCTACTACATTTGATTCTAATTAAAGTACAATGTATATAAATATAGTACATAGAAGTATATAAAAGTACACACACACACACACACACACACACACACAATACATAGAGTCTTTTTCATGAATTGTGCTAGGCTAACTGGATAATCCTATGAAACAAAAAGAAATCTGACTTCTACCTCCTGCCATTTACTAAGATCAATTCCAGGTGGAATGTATGTTTATATAGTATATGTCTTTATTTTTCTTTCTTGAAAATACAATATAAAGATACCTACAACAAAACCTTAATTATATCAAAGCCTCGAAGAACGGGGCCCTCTGGTTAACTAAACGTTCTGGGCTGTTGCAAATTTGTCTCCTCTCTTTGTTGAGCCTTTCTATATTTCTACTTAAATATAGAAAAGAAGGAGGGAAAAGCCAAGAGTAAGATGATTGATTTAAATACAAATATATCAGTGATTACATGAAATATAAAGGAACTAAGCAATTAAAAGTCAAAGACTGGCAGACTGGATAGATAAAGCCCTACTAAATGCTGTTTGCAAGAGTCACACTTTAAATAAATATAAGACACAGAAAGGTTGAAAGTAAAAGGACAGGCAAAGATATGCTATAGGAACTCTAAAATAAAGCTGGTGCAGCCATATTAATAAGAGTCAAAGCTTCAAGGTATGAAACATTAGTAGAGTTAAAAAGGAACATTTCATAATGACAAATGGATCGACTCCACCAGGAAGAAAATCATTCCAAATTCTTAGGCACCTAATAATACAATCCCAAATATGTACATCAAAACCTGATAGAACTAAAAGGAGAAAGGGCCAAATATACAGTCACAGTGGCAAATTTTATCAGTAACTAACATAACAAGCAGCAAAAACTAATCATTTTTGAAGACTTAAAGATCTGAACACCACAACTAATAATACTGAAACAACTGGCATACACAAGACACTACACACAACATGTGAAAAATACACATTTATTTTTCAAATATACATGAAACATTTGTCTATGCTGTCCATATTCCAGACAAATAAAGTACGTTTCAACTAATGGAACAATAATATTTAAGATAATATGATACTGGTGCAAAGACATGGTACAGAATAGAGATACCAGGAACAGCCATTTATAGGCCTTTAACTTCTGAAAAAGGTAGCACTGTAAAGCACTAGAAGAAGGACAGTCTTTTTCATAAATTGTTCTAGGCTAAATGGATAATCATATAAAAAAATGAAATTTGATTTCTACCTCATCCCATACACTAAAATCAATTCCAGGTAGATTTTTAGAGCTGATTATAAATGGTTAAGCAATAAAATTTCTAAAATATATAATAGGACCGTATTGTATACTTTGGGCTACGGAAAGGTTTCTTAAACTGAACACAAAAAGTATTACGAAAGGAAAAGATGGACATGTTGAATTACTACTTCTGTTCATCAAGCTGCCATAAAAGAGTGAAAATGCAAGCCACAGCGAGAAAAATATTTTCAATGTAAGTAACCAAGAAAGAGTTGCTATCCAGAATAGATAAAGAAATGCTACAAGTTAACCTCTTTTTTTTTGAGAGGGAGTATCACTCTGTCACCAGACTGGAGTGCAGTGGCGCAATCTCGGCTCACTGCAACCTCTGCCTCGGGCGTTCAAGTGATTCTTTTTCCTCAGCCTCTTGAGTAGCTGGGATTACAGGAGTGTGCCACCACACTCGGCTAATTTTTGTATTTTTAGTAGAGACAGGGTTTCACTATGTTGGCCAGGATGGTCTCAATCTCTTGACCTCGTGATCCGCCTGCCTTGGCCTCCCAAAGTGCTGGTTTTACAAGCATGAGCCACCGTGCCTGGCCAATCTTTTTTTTTTTTTTTTTTTTTTTTAATGAAAATCCTACAGAAAAATAGGCAATTAAACTTTTCTGTATGTATGCATATAGACTAAAAAGAGATTTTTAAAATAGCCAATAAACACAGGAAAAGTTCTCAACCTCAAGGAAATACAAATTGAAACTGCAATAAAATAATGTCCTACCAGAATGGCTACATCTTTTTAAACAGATAGTAATAACTGTATGAAGTAATTGGAACTCTCGTTCATTCCTGGGTAGGGATATAACTATTATATCCCTAAAGCCAGGCAGACTACATGCACCTGTATTTTCAGCTACTTGGTAGGCTGAGACAGGAGGAGCCCTTGAGCCCAGGAGTTAGACTCCAACCTGAGCAATACAGTGAGACTTTAATGTAGAAAGAAATGTTGTGAGCCTTTGCTGATAGGCATGTATCAACACAAAGTGATTTAGTGAATGACTACTGTCCTGTTACTGTGTTCTGTTAACACAGCTAAAATACTAACAAATGTGATGTGGGCTCACAACTCAACAAACACTGGATTCTGCTGGTATGAAGTGTCAAGGTAAGTTTTTCTTATGTCTTGTGAGAAATGTTTCATATTTAACTCCCAAGAATATAAAAACTAGCTTGCATTTATTCACTTCACTTAAACAAATTATATACTGAATTTAGTAAGAATTTACTGTGAGTCTTGTACCAACACTGCCTTAAAGATAGATACAGGGTTACAATCTAGTTTTGGAGACTGTATGATTTAAAGAAACAATGCAAGATTATTTACAAATGAGTGCCAAAATAAATGAGTGTTATAGACAACCACAACATACACTGTAGATTTACAATTAGAGCTACACAACAGATTTTAAAATGAAATCCTTCCTTCTTTCATCTTGCGAACTTATAAAGCACTAGAATGTATAGGAATTATGTTATTTTAACTGCAGTAAAGATTACTGAACTAATGACATTCTACTGCTAACTGACTTTAATAGCAGTACATCAGCTCCAAAATACTGTCATTAATATTCCTATGGTACAGAAATAGTGCTATATTAAGTAATGTTCAAAGAACAGGTCACATAAGCTGAAAGCGGGAGATCTTTATTATACAAAAGCTATAAAATAAAAAATTCAAATTTTTATTCCCAGGGAGGTATTTTACCTATTTTTAACAGTTACAGGAAAATTGGCTTTTCTAAATAAAAAGACTGTAATGAAGTTTTTTCTAAGAACTACAAGGCTTTGTATCTCTGTTGTATACACATAGTTTTTAAAAGTTGACTTTCATTCTGAAAGATTGAACAGTACAACTTTAAATAAAAGGGAGACAAGGAGGTTTCTAGTACAAAATGGTTTCCCTTATCTGAAATATAATTTTACACAGAAAAACTCTTAAGCAAATAGAAATTTAAGCACATTTACAATATGGGTTTTGGGTATGAAAGAAAGATTACCATAGAAATCTCAGTCCTAAAAACCTAAGTTATCAACCATCCAAATAGTATCTATTTATTTTAGCTAATAAGACAATCAGAAAATATTATATTACAATCCTAGACCTTTAAGAGTTACATACTTCATAAAACCAGCATATGTATTTTAAAAAAGACTTATAACAATGCTTTATTTCAAAGGCTCATAATCTTATAAGCCAATATTAATTTTATCAAGAAAGCAACAATAAAACGATGTACTTTCTCTTCTTGAAAAAGCACGGAGGCTAAACACTGATTTAAACATCTCAACTCTGCCAAATCTCCCATGGATTATTCCCAAACCTCAAATCCTGACAACATCCTGTTTTACAGGGGTGACTGCTTTCCACATGGTGCAGTCTCAGAGAGACCATAGGACTTTCCTTGGTGGATTTAAACTGCCTTTCCTTGAACAGAGCAAAGCACTGTGGAGTGAATCACTACAGAAGTCCTGCCATGACAGGTACTCTTGGTTCCTTTTTAAAGAGACAAATAGGAAAGCTAGATGGGAAAATGCCTGGCTGCTTTGTCCCTTGTCTGGACAGCCCCTCACTTTCCCACAACAGGTAGGCACAAGCACAGAATGCTGCTGCAGGCTGCAGATCTTGCCAAGATGCTGAAACCCACTAGTTTCTACAGTTGTCCCAGGCAGACCCATTTTCTACTGATCCTGGCTCTGTGCCAGAGTCTAATTAAGTCACTGAGAATGTCGGATGGTTAACCCTCTCTGCACCCACCTACAATTATCTGCAAAGCACTTCGATATGCTTTCACTTTTCCCAAAGATATGTGTACCAGACTGTCTCAATGTATGGCTGAGTGAACGTGGGTGTGTGCATGCAGGTACCCGCAGGCTAGTACTTACTACCAGCATATGTCATTACTGTAAAAAAAGAGAACCTCAACTGCTAAGGCTAGCATTCAGGAAACCCTCCAAAATATATGTGTGGCTTGGTTTTACTCGTTAAGATTTAGAGAAAAGTGCAAAAGAATTCTACATTTTAATTATGCTTAATCTTAGGGAAATAATTTTCCATTAAAAGAAAAAGAAAACAAGTATTTAGATCACAATGTCTGTTGTGAATCCTTTTTGCCATAGGAACAAAACATTACAGAGCTTTTGAAATTCCCAGAGCCTCTGCTGTTCATTAAAAAAAGAAAGCACCCTTTTAAGATTTAGGTGCTTTATCTTTTACAAAATGAAAAGATCAAACATAAAACCTTATTTGTAAGCAAGGCAATGGTGTCTCTGGGTTTCTTGCTAAGATCAACAGCAATGAGGATGAATGAGGGGAAGCAGTGACAATGGTCAAAATGGGTGAAAGGAAGCTCTCTGTTGAGGCCAGCCTTCCCTGATTTCAATCTTTAGACCCAAGGCCCAGAACTCTGTTTAACTACTATATCCTGAATAAAAAGTTAATTCTACTCTAATGAGAGGCAAGTGAAGCTGCATGATGAGAGGAACACTGAGTAACCTAATTGAGCCATATAATTCTGATATCAGAGAAGATCTCTACTTGAAGATAATTTAAGAATATCTAAATTGGAATTCAGGACAAATGCAGGAAATTGATTAGTCAGGCTAATTATTTTCCCTTTTTGACAATAGGACATCCCAGTATACACGGTACATAATTAAGTAATCTTTTCTGTTTCTATATTCTTAACAACAGACACCTGCTACAGATGTTCAGCTTCCAACTCCCTATTAATATTGATGCAATTTTCTATGGACCAAAGTGATAGGAATCATTTTTCAGCTAGCCAAGTGCCAAATTCATTTTATCCCAATAACTTTTCTCCATTCTTCTCATGCTTAATTACTTGCACTTACAACTCCTATTACTTTATAGGAAAGTAACACCGAAATTGAAAGGTTTTCTCAAAATTATCATGGATGCACAGGAATATTTCTATTTGGTGAAGACAGAATATTTCACAACTATGCACCACGACAATATGGCCAAAACAAAAGAGTGGCTTAATTAATTGCTGGCCACGAGCCACGTTCTTTCCAAATCAGGGATTCTGCAAGATGGCATATGGTTTGTTATTTCTTACAAATATGAAAAGCCTTTTGAAGTGATTACACTTAGTAGCTGTCAAAATAATTCTGTATGTGAAACAGCAGCACTGAAAAATGAAAGAAGGTATTATTTATACAAAATGATTTCACTTTGAGTTTGAAAATAATTTTCATTTCTAAGGATTAAAATACTAACCAGCATGCCACTTGAGTAAATACCATTTTAATTCCACAGTGCTCCATGCAAAAAATGTCAAATTTACTTAGGAACATTAATGTGAAATATTATTTTTTAAGAGAAAGGAGTATTTCTTCATCATTGGCCCACATTTTCTAAGGTAGAATATAATTAATTTTATCTTATTTATTGTATTAAATTCAATCACTGTGCCATCTTTTCAAAACTGTGCTTGTAGTGAGGATAGTTATAAAAAACGGATGGGGTAACCTGAGTTCCCAGAGGGTAGGAGTTTTATATTATTCATCGTTGTATTCCCAGTACCGAGGATACATGAGGTGATGCTGAATGGTCATGCCTTGAATAAGCACCACAAGCTACAGGAACCCAGCACAACCAACCTAGCTTACTCTGAGAAGCACAAGGCAAAGGGGCATGAGCTAAGCTGTGCTTCCGGGACTCTGGTTCAAAGGGCAGGATAATCCAGGCCAGTGGGCATCCTGAGTGCTTTCTCCTCAAGGTCCCAACGGGATTTGTAACTATCCACTTAGAAAGACAATGCCTCCAAATATTCAAGAGACAGAAAGTATCAAAAAATTAGAAAAACCTTTAAGTTCCAAGGTCTTAAAACTTTCCTCTACATCCTACATTGGTTCCACTCTTGATATACTTCATAATAGCACTAGAGACAGCAGGAATTAGACAGAGTCATACAATAGATTTTTATTTTAAAATTGTACCCTAATACCTAGCACAGAATCACCTACTAAGTTTTTAATAAATATTATTTAGTAATGAATTGTGGCAGTGATTGAAAATATAAAGGTAGGGTGTTCAAATGGTAAACGGATTTTCACAGTTGGAACACAATTCTAAACATGTTTTCTTTTACTAATAAAAAAAAGTTATTCTTCTCCACAGGATATTGAGAATGTGATGTACTAGGACTAATTTATTCATAACGTTTGCTCCTTAGACCACTGAAAGAAACTAGAAAGGATAGGCCTTATTAACATAATTGATAGCCATAAGCCTCAATTCGCTCTGATGTACTTGCCATGCCTAGGGAACACAGACCTCTTGGAAACACCGTCCTGCACTGGAAGAGCATGGCAATGAAACACAATGGCTAAAACCCGTAGGCAAGCAAGCAAAATTATGTTACGAGAGGCAGCCCTTTCAAAATGACTTAGTGTGATGATATGATTGTACAGGATAGAAATATAAAATTATCCTCACACTATTTAAAATCTAAAATGGAATCAAGATTATTCACACCAGAGTCAAGGAAAAGCTCTGTATTATCAAAGAAAAACACATGCAAACATCTGTGGTAGAGGCTGTTTTAAAGTATCCATCTTGTTGATCTTTTAGTCTTCCTAGCCTACTCTCTATTTTCAGTTAAAAATCATTAAAGTCCAGCATATATGAACCTAGACCCAGGACAAAAAAAAACAAAACCATGTATTTTTTTCCACAGGGGCGGTAACCAGATGTCAATAGCTGCAGCTGTGACTATATAATTACCTGTTTGCATTAACATAGACCACAGTTTAGATTTAATAGGTCAGATGACAATGCAGCAAAATGCATTTAGCCTATGATTACCCCTTTCCAAACATTCTCTCACTCGCAACTTCGACCCTGGGAACATAGCAGGCATAGACTTAGGTCAATAAGAAACACTGGCCAGTACAATAGGCCTTGCCTCAAACAGCACTGTTGACAGACACCAGCACAAAGGAAATGAATAGAGTCCCCCTCAGTTCTCACACAGAGCGAAGAATGACTCAGTGTACTGCTGCTTTGGTGCTCTGTTTGTACAGTGTATACAGCTTTTGTCCTCAGCCACTGTTCGCAGCTCAGTGGGGGCTAAAGAGCCTAGGAAGTGAAGGCGGAAGAATGCTCCACACTTGTCCCTGCGGCCAGCAGTTGTATCCATATGCACATGACAGGTCAAGCGAGAATTGAAAGTCACTAGACGAAACTCTCCTACCTAGCTTATAGGAGTGAAGTAATTTCTGAGTTAAAATACAAAAAAGGTAAAACAGAAAAGTCATCATTAGTTTGATATTAATATAGTTACTGACTGAATTACTGTTCTTTTGTTTTTCTCTTTTCTATCACATTTCTCCTATGGCCACTTACACAACCTTTTTTCAGAGGCTTGTGTTGGGCACGAAGAGAAATCAGAATTGGCTTAAAGTAGGGAATTTAAGTAATAAGAGCCATTACTCAACAGAGATTGCTGGAGAAGAGCCAGAAAGCAGGTGAGGCAAGGTCCAGGTCTGGCATCTGAGGCATCAGCAAGGGCAGGCAGCGGCTTTGCTTGTTGCGTGTATATTAATATCATATCATCCCAAGCACATATACATCTCTCTTTATGCCCACTTCCCAAAGTAGTGGGGTATAACAATAAAGAGCCCAAGCCAGGATAAAATAAAATTCTAACACAATTCAGTGGAGACTATAAACAGATAACTTCCACTGGCTTAAAATGGTTTGCTTGATAATGGCCAAAAAAAACCTAGTTAGAGCAGAGTACAAGCTCAATTGCTAATGAAATGTCATTTCCCCAAGCCAGAAACATCTTGGCAAAATCACATCTGTATTTAAGCATATGTGTTTTAGAATTAGACTGTGTTCAAATTCTGGTTCCACCAATTACTAGCTGTATGATCTTATATGACCCCTCCAGTGTCTTAATTTTCTCATCTGCAAAAATGAAATGCCCACCAATATCTTTATTTAAAAAAATAATTACTGAGATAATAATAGCACTTATTTCACTGGATGCTGTGAGGGTAAAATAAGTGAATACATGGGAGGTACCTAGAAGACCTGGCACCATGTGAACATCCAATAAATGTTACCTATGCGTGTTACTCCCTATTGCTACTATGACCAGTGCCACGATTCTACAACTATTACTAACATGAGAACAATCACCAGTCCTACAGTGAAGGAACTGCCATATTCACGACTCTACAAGAACATTCTTCCCAGTTGATCAAGATCACTGATTCTTGAGTCTATGGGGATATCCTATTTACCCAGAGGCTGTTTTTAGAATTCAAGCTTTATGGATGCTGTGTATGTGACATAGCCACATACAATACACACAAACGTATTAATACTTTAAAAATGTAAGTAATTGGAAATTTTTCCCAAATTTAAATCAATGTACAGCCTAATAATTATTCTTAGGGAAAAAAGACAATAGCAAACACTAATTAACTGCTTGCTATTTTAGGAGCAAGATATTCTTCTAAGTGATTTCTCTAAAGTACTATTATTTTTAAAGTAAGTCGACTGAATGATGGTGTTAAGTAACTCACTTAAGATGACACTGTTAAATAAGTAAACCTAGGCAAAATTATCTTGTCATAAATTTTACACTATACTGTCTCATTAATATCCCTGTAAAAGCATCTACAACAACTTGCTAAGTAGTACTATCCGTATTCTTATGCTTAGCAAAGGAAAGAAGTCACTGTCTTAGAAGATCGGGCATAGAATCAAACCGTATATCCACAGTAGTCTCATAAATGATAATACATTAGGAGTTATGATATACTTAAGATATGTCACTTTATCCTTTTTGAAGAACAGGCAGTTGCTGACTACATCTAGTTTTAGTAGGAGTCAAAAAGTAAAATGCTTTGTTTAATTGCTCTTGTAAATCCCCATCACTACACAGCTATAATTAGTTTCATGCTTATGAATTTTATCTTACATGTTAATTATATCTGCAATGATTCTGAGAATGCAAAGAAGTTAATTAATGAAAAAAAACTGCCTTAAGAGTAGATGCTTTAAGCATATGAGCGATAACAGGAAGAAAAAAATGTCCATTGTTTCAATAACTTTCAGAATGCCTCTCTACATTTAAATCTTCCACAGTATTAGTCAATTTAACATCAATACCAAGCAAGAACAATGTCAGATGATTCAGTAAAATTTTGCACTTCTTTAAAAGTTTGTTTCATATGACTCTAATTTAATTTACTGTTAAAAGTCTGAGCTTGTGAATATATAGAAGTATTCACGAATGATCTTGATCATAAGTACTTTAAAAAAAACTAACAGACTTCCATATCAGGCAGTATGTTAGAATGACTAAACTGACCAAAGGTTCTCCTAAAAAGAAAGAAATATAATAGTTAAAATATCGAAAACATTTTTCTTGATTCTATTATTGAGTCAGCAGTTTAATGATTATAAAAAGGCAGAAAAAATAAGAGAACATTTTAAATCAAAAATAAACAGAACACTTATGCTGGATTTTGCAGAACTTGAGCTTGTTTTATGACTATAGATATATAAAGGGTCAATATATAATAAAAAGCAGAATAAAGTTGCCTAGAATATGAAAATTCTAAACTTGTATGTAAGTTGTAAAACAGCCTCAAAATACATAAGAGCAAAAGTTAAAATAATTACTACCAGAAAAGACAAATCCACCATCATAATAATTTTATAAATGGTACATTTACACAAATGGACCAAATACTGGTCAAAAAGTAAGTTTTAACAAAACTTAAAAACTGGAGTCACTTTCTCTGATCTCAGTACAATTATGCTAGAAATCAGTAATTCTCCTTTCTTTGAAAATTTAAAATATACTTCTATATAAGTCATCAGTCAAAAAACAATGGAATCTAGAAAATGCTATGAAAAAGTACATGAAAAATTAGCACAGTTGTTCACATGACCTATATAACAGCATGATATAATCTAAAAAAGCACTTTAATTCTTATGAATTAATTTATTTAATTGCCTGTAGTTTGTCTGGCTTTAGTGCTTTTGTCACTCATAAAAAGAATACTTAATTAGTATAGTTCATAATCATGTATGCAATGTATAAAAACATGACCAGTATTTTTTCATGATACTAAATCTGTTCTATCTCACTTTATACTTATCAGGAATCTTCTCTGGCTGGCATATTCCAAGGTATAATTTGTTTGAGTTAGTCCGACATCTTAAAATTTTCCATCCTAAATGTATACATTTATGATTCTTTGACCCTAATTCATACATTTTCTTAAACTGGTGAACAACTGCACACATGCATTTAAAAACAATCTTGATTTGACTGGTTCCATTTTCTATATTCACAAACTGGCTACAAAACTTGGCAAGAACCATTTGAAAAGAGGTGGGAAAAATAGTAAAAACAAAAACCTTGAATTAAATGTTTAACGATATACTGGATACATACTTAGATCTTAAAATTTGTAGTGGAACACATGCCATGGTGTTTCCTCCTGTAAAATGCTAATTCTGATAGTGTTCAATCCAAATGCCTAAGCTGGATTGAAAATATGAAGGCCTGACCTGTATTTCAAACTATTAAATCCAAGTATCTTATCTAAGGTCAAACACTTCAAAACTTGTAGGCCTAGTATGGCTAACAACATATCCTAGTAGCATATCTTTTGGCAACAGGCAAGAAAGAGAATGAGAGCAGTTAAGTATTAGTGTATGGATATTGACTCCTAGTTTCTAGAAACTGAGAAGTTAAAAGAACCGCAGGTAATGATACTCATTTGCTCGCTCTCCTCAGCTCTTTTCTCTCCACATATCTGCATGCTTCTTCTTTCTTTGGATCAGCTTTCTCTGTTCTCTAGTGTGCAGGGCATATAATATGGCTACTCAAAGCACCAAAATTTACAATTTAAAGCCCCAGACATGTTAAAAGACTAATTCTCCTTCTCTTGTTCCCAATTCCCAATTCCAGGAGACCTGGATAGCTTCCAGCTTGCTTCAGGTATCTGTTCTGGTCTAATCAGCTGTGGCTACGCAGAAAAGGTCACATGGTTTCCCACTGACCACTACTTGGGTAGCAAGGGGTAGTAAAAAGCATTGTTGTGAGCAAGAAATGGCATAGGTGTCAGTATCAGCAAGCAACATGTGCTATGTGTGTGCAACGTGCTTTCTGATGGAATCCTAACACCACTCTATGCCTGTTAGGCAGGTGTCAAGTTGGATAATCAAGATGGATGGCACTGCCTGGGGCTTTGGGCAGGGGAAGGGATACTATTTGGCATTGACAAAGGGGTGGAGGGTAGATTTCCTCAAGTACAAGCAAAAGACTGTACAGCAAAGAAACATGACCAGCACTGCCCCAAGAAGCTGACAGGTCACGTCTGAACAGAAGCTCCCAAGTATACAACTGATACATATTATTAGTATATGTATATATACTAATAATATGTGTATATATCATATAACTGATATATACTATTTATATTATCTTGAATGTACAGCTTTAAATAAGCAAAAGTGAGTATGGCAAAATAATTTTGCCCTTCCCTCAGGTAATGCATGACTGTCCACCCACTTGCTCAGCCTATAAATTCTAGCATAACCCTTTATCTCTTCCCGATCTCCTTCCTGCTTATTTACTTATCAATTCTTACTCTGAAATACCTTTTCAGTCAGTTTCCCTCCACTTCATCAAGAGTACCATAGTCTTAATTTGTCTCATAATATATCTTTTCTAAATTTTTGCAATAGCCTCCTAACTGCCCTGCCTCCAAATCTCCAATATATTTTGTACTAGCTTCAATTTCCATAATTTCTACTTTAAAGCAACATCCTGTCCTTGTCACATCCCTGCTTCTAAGTCTCTAATAAGCTCCTCACAGGCTGTAGCAGAGGTCCCAAACATAAGTGCACACCAGAACCACATAGATTCCTGGTCCTCATCCTAGACTTTCTCAATCAGAATCTCCTAGAATGGGCTTAGAAATTTGCCTTTAACAAACTTCCCATTTGATTCTAGTAATCTGTCTGGCATCAATAGTTATATCTGTGTTACAGAGTTATTCTTCTACAAAATAAAGTCCAAACTCCCTGAATAGAATACAAGTCAATTCTCAATCTGATTCCAACCATTTTCTAGTCTCACTCCCTGCAACTTTCCCTTCTCAACCTTTCTCAAAACACACTATGCCCTTTCTGACTGTCAGGCATCTATATACCTGCCGCCTTCTCACAGAACTTCTACTCATTCTGTGACAGAGTGCAACTGAGACTCCGTTTCAAAAACAAAAAACAAAAAAGACCAGGCGTGGTGGCTCATGCCTGTAATCCCAGTACTTTGGGAGGCCAAGGCGGGCAGATCACCTGAGGTCAGGAGTTTGAGACCAACCTGGCCAACATGGTGAAACTCTGCCTCTACTAAAAATACAAAAATTAGCTGGGCATGGTGGCATGTGCCTGTAATCCCAGGTGCTTGGGAGGCTGAGGCAGGAGAATCGCTTGAACCTGGAAGGCGGAGGGTGCAGTGAGCCAAGATCATGCCCACTCCAGCCTAGGTGACAGAGCAAGACTCTGTCTCAAAAAAAAAAGGAATCAGTTCAATTGTCACCTACTCTGTGAAGCCTTCCTTGACTGCCTCTAGCATTTATTCATTCCTTCTTGATGAGAGAGTTGAAGAAACAGTATAGTGTGGCAGTTAAGAATGCTGGCTCTGCAACTAGATTGCAAATGTTTGAAACTAGGCTCCGATAATTACTAGAGTAAGTGAGTAACGTGTACTTGGACAAGTTAATTGGTCTCTGTGTCCTTAGTTGCCTTCATTGAAAATGGGAATAACAACAGTGTGTGTCCAACATAATTCTAAGGGTTAATGAGTTAATGTACAAAAAGCAGTTGCTCAGACCCTAGCAAATGATCCTTAAGTATTAGCTCCCAGTTTAGGAGTTAGTCCTGTCCCGTAGACTCTGAACATGTCTGTTCTATTAAACCAGTCAGTTTAAGAATTCCCCTTGTTACTTGTGGTACCATAAATGAAGAAAAAAATAATAATTTAACATAACTTATTTTCATCTCCTCGAAAGATGACTGAGGATGATGTACTAAACCTATTTAAGAAAAAAAGTCATTTATGTGAGAAGGACTTAGATTACCTTTTTAAGTCATTCACATGATAGGAAGAAACAAATTGGAAATTTAGACAACTATATGAATTTCGAAGAAGATGGGGAATATTAAACATAGCTCTGGCCTATCAAAACTGTATAAAGTACTGAAAAATCTAGAAAGAAATCTTAGAGAACAAAATTCCCCTTACTTATAAAACCAAAATTTTAGCAAAAAATATATTTCAAGAAATCCTGTAGACTTTTGAAATGACTAGAAATAATATAAAAACTTTTTATAAATCCTGCCTTTTCTCTAATTACTAAAGTCATATCTGAAATGGAAAAGACAGAATAACAGAAAAACTTGGTCATCTGTAACAAAAGAAAACAGAGGCCGAGGCAGGATCGCTTAAGCCCCGGAGTTCAAGACTAGCCGGGGCAAGACAGCAAGACCACATTATAAATTTAAATTTATAAAATAAAAATAATAAAGGAAAACAAATTATGCTTAAAGAACTAAATAGAAAAACTAAATTTGTGCTCAGATATAAAGTGAGCATCTTCTGTAACTTTCCATTTTTCTTATTTTGCTTCAGAAATATTAGCTATTAAGAAACAGTTGAAACAAAATAGAGTGAAATCTGGTAACAGGAGTCAGCTCTTCTGCAGAACACACTTCTCCTTGAACCCATTCATTCACTCAAGTATTTACCGTGCAACTCATATTATACATGCTTGGATACAGCAATAAACAAAAGTCATTCAGGTGTGATGCCATTCCTACAGTATTTATCATGTATACCTTACACACTGCCATAAGGAGCATATGGCTCCACCTGCAAACTATCACCATTAGTGACTCCAGAAGATTAAATCTATTTTGCTTCCATATCATCAGACCTCCAGATCGTGGGTTTTTACCTAGATTCATGGATGCCTAAAGGTTAATGGGTATATTGAGGGAAATCTGTGAACTCCTTAATATTGCATGCTTATTCTGTATTCTCCAGTGGCCCAAGACCCCAAGAAGTATATTTTAAAAATCATTGCTCTAGATGTAGAAAATTCTCTAGCAATTTCAGCAATTCTGTCCTACTGAAAAGGCTGCTGCCATTTAACACACAGAGTACTTGGTAAATTCCTTACCTGACATTTTATAGGACAACGTTCAACAATTTTATCATCCAGAAGTTATGTTTTGCTCATCTAAATTCTGTCCTATCCTGTTTTGAATACCAACAATCTAGACAGTCTGTTAGACAAAGACTTCTTCCAAAAAAACTGTTTATAGAACTTGGGCTCCAGCAACTTTTGTAATATAATCCTTGTGCACTACTGAACCACAGAAAAATAACTCCTTAATTTGTGGTTGGAATAACCACTGCAGAACAACCTACAGTGGGTGGCATGAAACTATCACAATTATAAAGTAACCAAGCAAATAATATACTAGATCTCAAAGAGATAAAATGTTATAAATCCAAAACATACATTGCTATAAATAAAGTCAGTGGTTATTTGCTGAGATACTCTGACTAACATTGCAGTGACAGGGGTTAATCTTAGCATGTTTTATAAAGAAATGACTAAAGCTATTTGACAGTAGACTCAGTGGCACCACACGTATTGTTTGGGCTAAGAAATTAGGTGAATTGCACTGTATAGTAACTTTGGGAAAAGGCCGCCTTTAATATAAACAAACAATGGACTTTCCTTTAGAAGCCATGAGAAGGGAGAGGAGGGCAGCAGGATTAGTACTACTAAATCAGCATGCCAGCAATTTGGGAAACCATTGAGTAAGAGCAATCAGTGTGTCTAAATGCATATTTGTTGACAGCTGTAATCATTTCCCCAAAATTAAAATAATAGATTTTAGAGTTGGGAACGCTCTTTAAGACCAACCAGACAATGGGGACTGAGGACTAAAAAGGGTGCAGGACTTGCTCAAGTTCACCAAACAGAACAGAAAGAAAGAACTGAGTCTCTGGCTATCTTTCTTACACAGACAAGTTTTTTTAAGTTAAAATATAATTCATGTGACATATAATTCACCAACTTAAATAAACAATTCAATGGCTTTTAGTATAGTCACTAAAAACAGCTGTGCATTCATCATCACAATTTTTTAACATTTATATCACTCCCAAAAGAAACTCTATCCCTTAGTCATCACTCCCTTAAGTGTCCCCCTACTCTACCCGCTGCCTCCCATCTTCCCATCCCTAGGTCACCACTAATTCATCTTCTGTCTCTACATACTTGACTATTCTGCACATTTCATATCAAGGAATCATAAAATATGTAGTCCTTTGTGACCAGTTTCTTTCACCGAACATAATGTTTTCAAGATTCAGATACGTTGTACTATGTCTCAGTAACTTCAATACCTATTTTTTTTTTGAGTTTGAGTCTTATTCTATCACCCAAGCTGGAGTGCAGTGGCGTGATCTTGGCTCACTGAAACCTCCACTCACTGAAACCTCCACCTCCCGGGTTCAAGCAATCCTCCTGCCTCAGCCTCCCAGATAGCTGGAATTACAGGCAGGCACCACTATGGCAAGCTAATTTTTGTATTTTTAGTAGAGATGGGGTTTCATCACGTTGGCCAGGCTGGTCTCAAACTCTTGCCTCAGGTGATCAGCCCGCCTCAGCCTCCCAAAGTGCTGGGATTACAGGCATGAACCACCATACCTGCCCTCATTACTTTTTATGGCTGAATAATATTCCACTACATGGCAAGATCCACATCTGCAATTTCTACATCTGCAGATTCAGCCAACCACAGATAGAAAATATTCAGAAAAAAAGGCAACAAAAAATATAACAAAATATAAATAAAAACTCAATTTTCGGCCAGGTGCGGTGGCTTATGCCTGTGATCCCGGCACTTTGGGAGGCCGAAGCAGGTGAATCACAAGGTCAGGAGATCAAGACCATCCTGGCCAACATGGTGAAACCCCGTCTCTACTAAAAATGCAAAAATTAGCTGGGCGTGGTTGTGGACGCCTGTAATCCCAGCTACTTGGGAGGCTGAGGCAGGAGAATTGGTTGAACCCAGGAGGCGGAGACTGCAGTGAACTGAAACCACGCCACTGCACTCCAGCCTGGCAACAGAGCGAGATCTTGTCTCAAAAAAACAAAAACAAAAACAAAAAAAACCAAAAAACAACTCAATTATCTCCATAGCATTTATCTTGTATTAGTTATTACCAATAATCTAGAGATGATTTCAAGTATACAGGAGGATGTGCATAAGTTATACACAAGCACATTGCCATTTATAAAAGGGACTTGAGCAACCATGGATTTTGGTATCTGTGAGTGTCCTGGAACTAATCCTCTCACAGAGACTGAGGATGTCTATACCACATTTTGTTTATCCATTCAGCAGTCGATGGCCATGTGGATTGTTTCCACCTTTTGGTTATCATGAATAATGCTGCTATGAACATTTGTGTACAAGTTTTTGAGTGGATATCTAATTTCATTTCTCTTAGGTATACATGTAAGTAATGGAATTGCTGGATCATATAGTAACTCTCTTTAACCACTTAGGGAACTGCCAACTGTTTTTGAAAATGACTCCACCATTTTACATTCCCACTCGTTGAAAAGTTTCTGCTTTTAAAATCAAAACAATCAGATGAGGGACACAAATTCCTTAGTTTCTGTTAATAGGTAACCAAAAAAAAAAAAAAAAAACCCAAGTATTGACACATGTTTTTTAAAAAGCACATACTATCAGTACATGAAACTCAAATTCAGAGTTTGAAACAGAGAAAGACAGCTTTAAATTGCTATTTTAAAAAGGGTTACAATATAGTGAATATTTCCTTTATTGCAGAAATCATATCAAAATATCACATAAGGGCTAAAATGTCAAATATTAAAAATACTGGGAAATCTTAAACATAAATTTAAAAAAAACGAATTTATTGAATGTTCTCAGAAACCAAATTAAAATCTATCGCCAGATGGTTTTTACATCCTTTTAGTCATTAGAAGGAAAACAAATATTTTTAAGATACAAAATTGATAGGTATGCAACAGGGCAAAGTAAATGCAATATACTGGTTTGGAACAGAAAATGAAAGCCAGCCACTATAACCATACAGCAAAGACAACAAACAGTTATTGTCCAAATGGGCTTATGGTAAGCAATTTGGGGAACAACAACTTTATACACAATGCAGTCAACTGTACATTCTGGATGGCAAGGGGTTCTGCTTCCATTTACTGGGTACGCTTCATACATACATATATTTAGAGTCGGGATCTAAACACAATGAGTGTGTGTATATATATGTATAGATGTACATATATACACATATACACACTATATATATACATATATAGTGTGTATATGTATGTATATATATACGCTATATATAAAATATATATAGTTACTAAATATATATACAGAATGTATATAGTATTAGTATATACAATATACTATATATACTAAATTTATATTATATAATGTATACTAAATAGATATAGTGTTAGTATATATATATATACACTAAATATATATATATACATATATATATAGAGAGAGAGAGAGAGTTGGAATCTCACTGTTGTGTACGGGCTGGAGTGCAGTAGCTATTCACAGGTTTGATCATACTACACCACAGCCTCAGCCGGGAGCAGTGGTGTGTGCCTGAAGCCCTAGCTGCTCAGGAGGCTGGGCTGGGAAGATCCCTTGAACCCAGCCTGGGCAACATATGAAGACACACTCCCATCTCTAAATAAGTAAATAATAAAATTAAAAAGCCAACATATTATAGCCTCAAATTCCTGGCCTCAACAGATCTTCCCACCTCAGCCTTCTGAGTAGCTACAACTACAGGCCTGCAACACCATGCCCAGCTAGGGTGTGCTTTCTACAAAGGAACGTTGGGGCAAGTAGTAAGTATAAAGTCGAGATTAAAAGAAAATTTGGCCAAGTATCAGCAACTCCCATGGGTGTTTCTGCCAAGAAGAGAGTCTAGAACTTTGGAAACAACAGTGGGTAGAGAAGTGGGCAAGGAAAAAGTGTGAATAGAAACAGAAAGAAAAAGAATTCTCAGAGAAAAGGGCCAGGAATAAATTAATACAAAAAAAAAAACCACGCACACACACAGAAAGAGACAGAAAGTGAACAGTCTAAGAAGATACAAGTAGGCGGTGCACAGAAATCTAAACTTCTTATTATTTTTTTTAGAGATAAGGATCTTGGCATGTTGCCCAGGCTGGTCTCAAACTCCTTACCTCAAATGATCCTTCCACCTCGGCCTCCCAAAGTGTTGGGATTACAGGCATGAGCCACTGCATCTGGCCTAGAAATCTGAATTCTTACCACATTTGAGCACCAGCCAATTTGCCCTTTCTTTTTGGTAGTAAAAATCTTCCAGAATTGCTTTTAGCTTTACTGTTACAATCTCCAGACAACGGTGGCTGATGAACGTTTTGATAGTACACCAAAGAAAGAACAGTCTACATCAAAACCAGCACCCTCATGGAAGTGTTTCTATACATATACATATAAACAAATGAAATGTTTCCCAAAAGCATTAGTCTTGATATTTTGCTACAGTCTAATATTTTCTATTCTATTTTCACATTTAAAAAAAAGTTGAAAATGGACCAATAGATTATGATGTGCAGTTTTTCAAGCACAAAGCTCATAAGAAATGATGATAATATAATCAACCACAACTAAATTCAGATATGGCCAGGCAATGACAAACTACATCGTAAATGTCACCTAGCCAATAGTAATTTGAAAGAGGTAGGGAGGCTAAAATATAAAAAAAAAACTTTATCTTATGGTTAACAAAATAAGGTAATAAAAGCTCAATAAATAAGTATTAGTTCATGAATACTAGCATTTATTATTATTATGGAGGGCAGTAGGAGTCCTGACTTAATTCCAAAATAAATTTCAAGTAATTTCAAATAATAAGGCTGGACACTGTAGCTCACATGGGTAATCCCAGCACTTTGGGAGGTCAAGACAAGAGGATTGCTTGAGCCCAGGAGTTCAACACCAGCCTGGGCAACATAGTGAGACTCCCCACCCCAACTCTACAGAAAAACATACAAAAATTAGCCAGGTGTGTGGCATGCACCTGTAGTCCCAGCTACTTGGAGGGCTGAGACAGGAGAATACCTTGAGCCTGGGAGGTTGAGGCTGCAGTGAGCCATGATCATGCCACTGCACTCTAGCCTGGGCAACAGAGCAAGACCCTGCCTTGGAAAAGATAATTAATTAATTAACACCGAAATATACAACTATAAAGTATTAGAGAGAAACACAGACCACTATTTTTGCAAAGGCAATAGCCTTTTTAAGTATCTAAGTATGATACCCAAACAAGAAACTATAAAAGAAAAAAAAACGGCAAATCGATTACATAATAGAAAAATTTTGTATGGCAAAAGTAATCAACAACAAACTGCAGTAAATTGTTTTTAACAGTTACAATAAAGAGTATAAACTAATGAGAAAGTGATAAATACAAAAGACTAATGAGCAACCAGAACAGGTCAATGAATCTGGACTACAAAATTCATTTAAGAATAAATGGCCAATAACATGGGGAGAAATGCCAGATATAGGTGACAGAAGGATGGAGGCAGCAAACCACATTGCCATGTATGTACCTATGCAATAATCCTGCATGTTCTGCACATGTACCCCAGAACCTAAAGTGCAATAAAATAAAATAAAAAATAAATGGCCAAATATTCACCACTGCTAGTCATCAAAAATGCAAATTAAATCAATGATGTAATAACTTTTGCTTATTAGATTGGCAAGATGAAAAGTAAAATAATACCCAGTGTTGGAGAGAAACTGTTACTTTGGAAATTTGTAGATGTGTATAAATCTTTAAAGAATGTCCAACCTATCCAGTTCCTTCACTCTAAAGAATTTAAGGAAATAATCAGATAATTATACCAAAATTTCAGACTGATAAAAATAATAAAAACTGAAAACAACATCAATATATATCAATAATGAATTAAAGAAATTGTAGTAATAAAATGCTATGCAGTCTTTAACAATTTTGTTTATGACATAGTTAGCTGGCCCTTACATATGTTTATTTGAGAAGTGAGGGAAGACCTACTTATGAGACAGTATGCAAAAATATGATTTTTTGTTGTTAAGAACCTTTTTGCAAACACATATACGAAAATGCTGTCTGAGTTCCCTGGCTCATGCCTGTAATCCCAGCACGTTGGGAGGCCAAGGTAGACAGATCTCTTGAGTCCAGGAGTTCAAGACCAGTCTGGGCAATATAGCAAAACCCTGTCTCTACTAAAACTACAAAAAATTAGCTGGGCATGGTTGCGTGTACCTGTAATCCCAGCTACTCAGGAGGCTGAGGTGGGAGGATTGGTTCACCCAGGAAGGTGATGGTTACAATAATCTGAGATCACCCCACTGCACTCCAGCTGGGCAGCAGAGTGAGAGTCTGTCTCAAAAAAAAAAAGAAAAAGGGCCTGGTATGGTGGCTCATGCCTATAATCCCAGCACTTTACGAGGCCGAGGTAGGCAGATCACGAGGTTAAGAGATCGAGACCATCCTGGCCAACATGGTGAAATTCCATCTCTACTAAAAATACAAAAATTAGCTGGGCGTGGTAGTGCATACCTGTAGTCCCAGCTACCTGGGAGGCTGAGGCAAGAGAACTGCCAACCCAGGAGGCAGAGGCTACAGTGAGCAAAGATTGCACCACTGCACTCCAGCCTGGGCGACAGAGTAAGATTCTGTCTCCAAAAAAAAAAAAAAAAAAAAAAGGAAACGAAAAGAAAAGGTTTTCACTTGGTGATATTTGTTTTTTTTTTTCCTTTATTTAAATTTGTATTTTGTAATCAGCTTAAATTGCTTTTAAAATAAAATTATATTTTTCAAATAAAAAGATGAACAATCTTAATAATGTTAAGCTCATGTACGTACATCAGGAAAACATTATAATCCCAGCAGATAAATAACCTTAGCAAAGAAACTGACAATTAACAACAAAGGAAATACTATTAATAAATAAATACATGAAATGCTCAATCTGTTTACATAAACCTGAAAAATATTAATAACCTTTAAGCTTATTTATTCCATTTAATCTTTCCTCAGGAAATAATCCTAGAAGTCTTATCCACAGAGGTATTTGAGGGTATCATTTGTAAGAGTGAAAAAGTAGTAATGACCTGCCTAATAAACAGGAATGCATGAAGAAATTATGATATATTCAATGATATATGCTGCAACCTTCATAATGAAAAAATGCTACACAATAAACTTAAGTGAGACGCTCAATATTCAAAATGCAGAGGCTATGATTAAAACCACATTACGTACAAACAAAACAGAAATTTGTGTGTAGCTGAAAAGACTGGAGGGAAATGCACTAAAATGAGTGGTAGAGCTTATTAAATACTCATTTGAGTATTTAAATTTTAAAATTTAAATACTTAGAGAATTTCCCACAGCCTCTTTATGAAAATGCATTAGCATTACAAATTGAAACAAAAAACTAATAATAACAGAAATATTGACATAAATCCAATTTTGCTAATTTGGCTTGATCATTGAAGAATATTAGCTTTGACAGCTCAGTGATCAATACATAGAATAAACAAATGATTTAAAGCTTTAAAATGAAGAGACCAACAGAATTAATTAAGTTTTGTGTGGTCAATAAACTATTTTTATAATAAACAAAAGAATACTGGCCAGGCGCAGCGGCTGTTGCCTGTAATCCCAGCACTTTGGGAGGCCGAGGCAGGCAGATCACTTGAGACCAGGAGTTCAAGACCAGCCTGGCCAACATGGTGAAATCCCATCACTTCAAAAAATACAAAAATTAGCCAGGTGTGGTGGCGCATGCCTATAGTCCCAGCTACCTGGAGGGCTGAGGTGGGAGGATTGCTTGAACCCGGGAGGCAGAGGTCGTGTTGAGCCGAGATCGCAGCACTACACTCCAGCCTGGGCGACAGTGAGACTTGTCTCAAATAATAATAATAATAATAATATATAAAAATGTATGTATAGGAAGAAACAATTGCATAAATAGAATTTTAATGTAAAAGAACACAGTATTTGGTATTTATAATAGATATATAAATACCTCTTTTTCCTATTTCCCTTTTTCTTATAAAAATGCAACTAGAAATATTTGGTTAATTATCCAATATAAAAAAAAATGAAAACACAAATGCAGATAGATCACATCATAATGTAATTAGTTAAAAAGACATGCTTTGGAATTCAGACTAGGAAAATCAACTTAAGAACAGTCCATCTATTTATTAGTGACTGACAGCTTATGGTTGACAATGGTGTGGCTGACTTTAACTGAACAACTAAACATTACTTGATAACACTTAACAGTAAAGTTATAGGGTGACACAGAAATTGTAAAGTGTGGGCTAAGGTAAACTAGGCTTATACTTGTTCTATAATTCTTTTTTTTTTTTTTTTTAAAGAAAGAAGAAGAGAAAGAGGGAGAGAGAACGGGATTCTTGTTCTATTGCCCAGGCTAGAATGAAGTCTAAAAATGGGTATTAAAAACCTCTTTTATGCCAATAATTGTGCTTAACTATAATTCTTTATAACAAAATAATCTATAACAAAAGATTATTGCTTTATAATCTATAACAGAAGATTATTGCAACAAAAAGAGTCAAAATTTTAAAAAAGTGACAGTTGTATTTTTTCCCCTGATAAACATGTAATTTAAATAGTTTCAAAGGATTAGGAAAATAAGAATGTGTCCTAAGTGACAGACTGGTCAGATTTCATCTTCGCCAAGCATTGTGGATCGGCTCAGGCTTCAATCCAAAACTCTACTGTGTACTAGCTCACTGACTTAGCATATATCTCATACCTTCTCTAAGTCTCAGTCTCCTTGCCTAAAAACTGTGGATAATATTTCCTAATTTAGAGCATTACTGTATTTATCCTTGAAAAAAAAACAGGATATAAGAGTAATCTAAGGTTATAGATTTGACAACTGAATAGAGAATTTGGATTATGACCTTAATTTTACCCACTCTACCCCACCCCCCATCTCTACAAAAACAAAACAAAATAAATAAATATGCAGCTTCCAAGAACTGTGACATAATTTTATTTTCCAGAAAATGAAATCAGTGGATAACCACCCCTTAGGAAATAAGCATAAAACAAACTCATTTTACATGAGTTAAAACATAGTAATTAGAACGGAAAGAGGCAATAATCCTTTACTTTAATTACGTATTATGCTTTGTTTCACTGTTGAAAAATGTTATCAGAAATTTCCTGAAACAAACGTATCTTAGTAGTCATTTCTAATATAAAATACATTCAGTCACTAATTTTTTGTGTTCTTTTATATCGTTAGTTGAAGATAGGGAGGAACACATAACCTATACTTTCAAAATACAGCCAGCCTAAAAAGGTAAATAATTTTTATTTTGAAAAGGAAAATATTCCAAGAAAAAAACTGTACCTGTCTGTAGATGTTGGATAATGTTCATTTAAAATCTTTACAATGTGGGAGCCTTTATTCTTTGAAAAGCAGAATTGGAAATCAGGCCTTTGGAGGAAGATACACCTGAGTTAGAATCCCAGCTTTGCCACCTAATAGTGGTTGGAGCTCAGGCACAGCAGCAGAACCCACTGGTGAGGTGACATAAGAGTTACTCCCAGTCCCCTCCACCCCTGAAGCAGCCACAATGAAAAAATTAAACGCTGGTTTTCTGAGCCTTCCCTGCAGTTAGGGAGAAACTAGATGTGTTGTATAGTCTGACCAATTAAATGAAAACTGAAGTCTGGCAGCTTTTCTTTTCCTGGTAAAAGGGACAAAAAATAAAAAATAAATTTTAAAAGAAAATTTTTCACTTATTTATTTTTTTTAGTGAGACAAGGTCTCATTCTGTCACCCAGGATGGAGTGCAGTGGGACGAACACAGCTCACTGCAGCCTCAACCTTCTGGACTCAGGCAATCCTCCTACCTCAGCCTCCCAAAATGCTGGGATTACAGGTGTGAGCCACCGTACTCATCCCAGGTCTGCTTTTTAACTACCCTTATGAAAACTACCTGCTCTCCCCATTCTCTTCCTTCCTATTCTCTTCCTCCCTTAAACACAGACATGTGGTCTACAGAATCAGCAGCCTTACTGCACTGTGACTCAAGAAGCCCCGAGCCTAATGTTGATGATGTTGATGCTGAAGCATAAAGCACTGATGTTGTCAAGCTGCTAAAATAACCTCAGTAGCCACTAACACTCAGGATTCTTGCGGGGCGGGGGGAACTCTCCATCTGTTTAAGCCATAAGTGGACAAGTTTTCTGCTATTTGCAATGGATACAAGTCTAAATGATCTGGAGAGTCACAAATTCTGAGAATCACCTTTCTCATCTATTAAATAAGGGTAATGCTAGTAAGACGTATATAAAGCATAGTATCTGTCTGACACATAGAAAAGGTTCAATAATGCCAGCTGTTGTGATAATACTTTAATTCTCACACCAACCAGTACTTTGATAGTACTCTGGGGATAAGTACTATCTTCAACCACTTTAAAGACAAGAAAATTGAGACTCCAAAGTTAAGCAACTTGCTCAAGATCACACAATTAGGAGTAGAGCCAGAATTCAAATTCAGAAATCTTTCCAAGGCCAATGATCTTAACTAGTATTATGCTTAGAAAAGTGACTGAATATAGTAAGACTTAACAGCTAATAAATGCTGGCTATAATAATTATGATAATATAGCCAACTATGAAGTCAAGAACAGGTAGAAAAGGCCCTATAGTTTTCAAATCTAGAAAACAATAAATTCTCATTTAATTCAACATTGATTTTACTTTTCTTAAAATTGAAATGGCTCTCATTTCTTCACGAAAACAGAAATACTACAGCATCTTCACTGGAGGTTAACTTCGTCCCTTTATAACACCAAAGGAACTAAGAACAGTATATTGAACCAATTACTGAAACACCCTACTGGTAGCTAAATGACTTGGTGACTCTTGTCCATGCAAAAAGTAAGCAATGAGTATTTATTGTGAACTTCTACTCTGCAGGGCACTATGCCAAACATTTAAAAATTATTTTCTCCAAAATATGCAGCACATGCTTATTCTCTTAAAGTGACTTAAGATTCCTTTGGAGGGAAAACTTCATAACAATTCAAAAGATTAGGAAGATGCTGCTGTTGCTACCAGTCATCAACGCCATCATCATCATTGCTACAGAATTCATATCACAAGTCAACAGGTGCTAAACTTAACTTTTGGAACATTTTGCTTCAAACTTCAGATGTTCTCTTCGGTGAAATAAAGGAAACAAAGAGCTTTAAAAATTGATGCAGGGTAGGGCACAGTGGCTCACACCTATAAACCCAGCACTTTGGAAGGCCGAGGCTGGCAGATTGCTTGAGCTCAGGAGTTCAAGACCAGCCTAGGCAACATGGTGAAATACTGTCTCTACAAAAAATACAAAAATTAGCTGGGCATGGTGGCATGCACCTGTAGTCCCAGCTACTTGCAAGGCTGCAGGGGTGAGGTGGGCAAATCGCTTGAACCCAGGAGGTGGAGGTTGTGGTGAGCTGTGATCACACCACTGAACTCTGGCCTGGGTGACACAGTGAGACCCTGTCTTAAAAAACAAACAACAATAACAACAACAAAAAACATGCTGAAGACATAGTATTTGAAAAACAAGCTAAGTTTGGGATTAAAGTTTTTTAAAAAATTATGTTCAGGAAACAGGCAAACTAAAATATTTGCAACTGCAGTTAGGAAAGATATTTAGTTTCTCAAATAGATTTTGAGATTTAAAGAGTTTGTGTTTAGCTGTTAACTTTCAAACTAATTTGACATATTATCATTCTAGTAAATAAAAAAATGTAAAATAAAAGCTGAAACAGAATGGTGGGTAAAATAGAACTTTTAAGGTAAGATTAACTAGTAAAAATGCTGAGTCTCAAAATATGTACCTTTACAGCAATATATTTTGAAAGCCAAATAACTTCAAATTATATCTTCCACACTGAAAGAGGTATAGCATAACAAAGAGTTGATACTACTATTTTAATAAGTGGATATAAAAGAAATGCTTTCAAGGAAAATACATCAAGGAAGGATTGGTTTGCTTAATAAATTCAAAAATGACAGGCAATAGCATAAAAACCACATGAACATTATAATACGCTCAATCAGTTCTAATTAAAGATTTAATTATACTTATTTCATATCTAATTTGCATTTTTAAAGGAACACAAAGTATTCTATTTCAGGTCCAAAGTTAAGGTTCTGGGCTGAGTGCGGTGGCTCATGCCTGTAATCCCAGCACTTTGGGAGGCCGAAGCAGGTGGATCACTTGAAGTCAGAAATTCAAGACCAGCCGGACCAACGTGGTGAAACCCCATCTGTACTAAAAATACAAAAGTTAGCCAGACATGGTGGCAGATACCTGTAATCCCAGCTACTCGGGAGGCTGAGGCAAGAGAATGGCTTGAACCTGGAAGGCAGAGGTTGCAGAGAGTTAAGAATGCGCCACTGCACTCCAGCCTGGGTGACAGAGTGAGACTCCATCTCCAAAAAAAAAACCTAACTGTAATATATTTATGGAAAAAATATTTTATTAAAAATTAAAACAAGCGAAGAACAAGGCATCATGTTTTCAACTATAGGACAATGTTGAACCTAAATGATTCCTAATATATTAAATAAAAGAAAAATGGATACCTATAAAGAGAGACAACATAAAAACACTTACAAATGTCATTTACAGACACATAAAAGTATTCCTTAGTTATTATAATGCTGTGGTTTTTAAAACAGGGAGCTCCAAAACAAGCCTTTTTGAACAATTCTATTCATCAGACTCCTGGGTAAATCAATTTCTACTGTACACACTGACAGATGCAGGGTTAGAACCTAGACCTCTTGCCCTCCACTCCTATGTTCTCCCGGTTACTTGTCTTGCTGAACTTCCTTGTATGCCAAAAACTACTGTATCCCCTTCCTACCATTTTTACCGTCTAAAATGTTATAAAGCACTTCCTATAAGGATATAGAAAAAGAACAGAAAAGTCAAAGGAGAATAAAGAAAATAAAGGTATGTGACAATTTTAGAGAAGGGAATAGCCAATATTATTGAATAATACAAAGCAGTTAAGCAAAAACTGTTGGGCAGGTAACCAGAGGTCCCTAATAATTTAAGAGGGTGCTTTCAACTAATGTAATGGTGAGGGCAGAGCCTGGCGGGCTGAATTGACAAATGAATGATAATTTAGAAAATAAGGGCAGTATTTGAGAATGGGAAAAATATAATAGCTTTAAGGGGAAACAAGCTAAAATGTTTCCCATCTTATCGAATTATCTAGAAAAAATGATACAGAAAAAATTTTAAGGTAAGAAATAGGAAATCCATGAGTATTAGCTTGAATCGGTTGAGATTTCAGATACTCAACTATTTTGACCTTAAAAACTGCAATTCTGTATAGTTTAAACTAATGTACACACTTGACTTCAAGAAAGAAGGAGATAAGGTTATCTTCTAAGGAGGCAGAAGCAAAGAACAGGTGCCTAAGAGTGAAGTAGGTAAAGCAATAAGAAATCTACTAGAAATGAATGAAAGAATTTTCGAGTTCTGAAGTTGAATAATAGGAATAATAAACCTGGCAAGGTTACACTATTTTTCTAAAAGGATCCTGTTATTTTCACATTTGCATTTCACTTTGAAATTTAGCTTTTTTTCTGTAATAGGGCTGCTGAAGATGAACACTGCAACATTTCTTCAAGGCAGGCACTCTCACTTAATATGGTACAAACGTAAATCCACGGTGATGCTGTTCTTTATATTTTGTTTTGTTTTTGCTGATAAAGGCAGACAATAAAGGCACTTAGAGCCTAATATGAAGCTGTCATTAATAATTCCAGGCCTACTGTTATTCCACAGCCTAATTTCTCATATTTCCAATCCCATGTCACCAAATGCCTACAGAAAAATCACAACATGACCGGGCACAGTGGCTCATGCCTATAATCCCAGCACTTTGGGAGGCCGAGGCGGGCAATCACCTGAGCTCGAGTTCAAGACTGGCCTGGGCAACATGGTGAAATTCCATCTCTACCAGAAACACACACATGCAAAATTAGCTGGGTGACGTGGCACACGCCTGTAGTCCCGGCTACTTGGGAAGTTGAGAGAATCACTTGAGCCTAGGCGGTGGAGGTTGCAGTGAGCTGAGATTGCACCACTGCACTCCAGCCTGGGTTGCAAAGTGAGACCCTGCTTCTAAAATAAATAAATAAAAATAGAATAACCATGACATGTTTAAAACAGAACTCCTGCCCTCTGAACAGTTCTCTACCCCACTTCCCTACTACTGTGACCTCTGTTTTTCTAGTCACCTGGGCTAGAAACCTTAAGCATGAGTTACCGAGTCCTAGCAATCTTTCTCTGAACAGGCTCTTCTAGCTTTCTGTTCCCATCTCTTTCCACTCCAGTCCAGCCTCTAATCAGCTCCTCCCTGTATTACAACAGTCTCAGAACTGGTCTTGTGGTATCCACTCCATCTGACACATCACTACTAATGTCAGCATCCAAAATGCCAATCCCCAAATACCACTATCATAACTTTCCACCATGAAATTCAGTCTTATCTATAAAGATCCTAGCTTATTTAGCAAAGCAAGTATTTCGCCACTCCCTAAAACTTCCATGTCATGGATGTTGACCACTGTGATCACTTTAGATGCAGACACAGAAAAAGAAAAAGAACAGAATAGAGGAGGAAAGAGAATGGAAACAACACAATGATTAGGAGAAAGTCACTGTGGCAAATTCAGGTACAAGGTACAAGATATCCATGGATGGAGAAAAGCCCTAGTGGTAGAGACAGAGGAAAGGGCAAATTTCAGCGATAATTAAGAGGAAAGCTGGTGATTGAGAGGATGCAGGAGGAGGGTTGTAAGGAAGAGAAATGTCTATTCTGACTCTCAGCTCTCTGGACTAGGTGGCTGGACAGACTGTAATTCAATTTACCAAAATAAAACATAGTTTGAAAATCTGTCTGATATTAACAAGGCTCTCTTGCATGAGGTGGAAATAACTTTAAGAAAACTGAGTGTGTGTCAGCAGCTTAAAAAAGAGCTTTTGCCTTCACCAGATTTGAATTAATAAAGACAGAAAGAGAAGCAGTCTGGACTTTTAAAGCCAAAGCTAGCACGGGGCCTAGCAATGAGTAGCCACTTGATATATGTTTACTGAAGTAGCTCAAAGCTGCCAGCAGTTGACTCAATGTACAGATAAGTAAGGAGATAAGGATTTGGGATACCTGGAATCACAGTAGGAAAGAAAAAATAAAGGTTACCTTAGAAGTATAAGGAAAATCTAGGTTTAAGTAGTGCCTAATAATATATTAGTGATGAAAATATTTTTAACATTGAAAATAGCAGAGAGAGAAAGATGTTTCCATTTTCTTAAATCTTGTTGTCATATACTTTGTTTTTATAGTTACTTTTTTTTATTAAAAGTTAAGCTTTGTTCACACGCAGAAAATAAATACATAAAATACATACACAAATTCTGTATACCACCTTCTAAAAGGCAAAGCCCAATTCCCTTTCTCTTGAGTATAGGCTGGACTTTGTGACTCACTTTTAACCAACAGAATATGGCAGAAGTGACAATGTGTGATGAAGTCATAAAAGGGATCACCACTTCCTCCTTGCTCTCTCTCTCTCTGATCTCTTACTATGGGGGAAGCTGCTATGTTATGAGGATATTCATGCAGCCCATCAATGAAGAGGTTCATGTGCCAAGGAACTCAGGCCTCAGATTATATAACCAGCACTAATTTGCCAGACATATGTGTGAGCTACCTTGGAAGCAAATCCTCCAGCCCCAGTCAAGCCTTCAGATGATTACGGCCTGGCTAATATCTTGACTGAACTTTATGTGAGACCTTGAGTCAGAATCATCTAGCTAAGACATTCCTGGATTCCTGCCCCACAGCAATCATGTGAGTTAATACGTGTTTATTGTTTTAAGCCACTATGTTATGAAGTAATTTGTTACACAGTCACAGATAACAGTCACATAAAGCTCATTCTCAATTCTGTGTCACTGCTCATGCCATTTTCCCCAGAGGTTTCCTTTCATTATCCATCCCAACCCTCCCTCTCCATCCTTCGGAATCTAACTAAAGTTCCATCTCTTTAGGGAGGCACTTCTTTGTTTATGAAAGCATCTCAACTTTCATTTCTCTGGCTTCTTCTTTGACACATGCTTGACCACATCATTCATTTAGTCATTTATTCATACATTCCTTTGTGTTACTGTGCTATATATGTATATATCTTTCCTCCTAAAGATGAAGATGTCATACAATTTTTAAAAACTGCATTAAGCACACTATGATTAAGGTATTCAATAAATATTTACTGATAAAATTAACAAATCTCACACACACGTATACACATGCCCTGAAAGTGTAATTTGAGTAAGGAGTATAAAGTAGTGGTTAACAATATAGAGAAGCTACTCTACCTCACGTCTGCATAATTAGTAGCTGCTGTCCCTAACTAAGTTATTTAAAATATCTCTGTAATCCTTAGTTTCTTCAGTGTTTTTAAATGAGAATTCTAACAGTATCTCGGAGTAATAACAAGGTTAAAGAAAATAATGCATGCAAACCTCTTAACAAAGTGCCTAGCATAAAGCACTCAACAAATGTTAGCTATTACTGTTCTTATAATTAATCAAAAATCACAAAATAGGTGCTGAAATTCTGAGTCCCTATGAGTCTCTAGATGTTATCTAGAGATAACATCTAAATTAAGCAGCAATCTAAATTGAGACAAAATTCTACAAACAAAAAGAGAACTCAGATCTTCTTTTAAAATAGCTTTTATTTTTTAAAAAATCCACTCGTAGGTCAATAGAACTCCAGTCTGAATCCATTGTAGGAGTGCAGCCCTAATTCTTTCTCCTCTCTGTCCTATTAAGATATTACCTTCAAAGCTTTTGTGGGAACACTTAATTGCTTGCATTCCTTAACATGCAGCCACCAAAGTAGTTTCCAGATTCACTTGTGACCTTTACAGTTCTGAGAAGGCATATGAGGCAAACTTTCTCGACATATAAATCTCTGGACTGATAGAGCTATACATATGTGAATACACTACACAAAGCAAATCCATTTTGCACATCAATTAAAATAGAATCCAATTGAACAACTCAATCCAATAGAACAAATCAATCCAAAAGAATTTTGTTATAGCATATATCCAAATAAGAAAAAACCCTTCTAAAGCTATTCAGTCTGAATTACATGAGTTTCATGAACTCAGAACATCTCTAAGAACACATTTTATAATTTGATCATATTTAAACATTAAGGTTTCCTATTAAAAAGCTAAATATAACAAATGCTGTTTTATCCTAAAAAAGATTTAAGAGATCTGCTAAAGAAAAATTAGAATTTTAAATCATCAACCTATATAAAACATGCATGCTTTTAAAATATGTTCCATGTCCTCTGCAATAAAAAGACTCACTTAATTCAAATTCTTATTTTCTCTTTTCCCCACCAATATACCTTGAAAACTTTAGTTTTTCAAACAGCCAATATACATTCCACTCTTTATGTGACCCTACATATCACACAACTTGAAATAGAAACAAAGATGGGGAAATTAGCTTGTTTATTCCACCTTAGTGTCAAACAAAACTACAAATAATATTCAGTGCACATGCTAGTTCCCTTAGAGCTGCCAATCATGCTTGTTTTGAAACCCTTCGATTTTCAGAGCTGTCAATCCTGTGTGTTATGATAGAGAGCCAGCATAGAGATAATGCTTTAAAAGACACAATCCTTATTAACACATTAATAAATGGACTTCCCTTGCAAAACTGTACATGAGAACTTTACACAAATGTTTACAACTCTTGAAAAAAAAATCACAAAAAATATACAGCTTAATGAAATGAAAAGATTTGGAGAATTTAGCTCTTTAGCCAAAGCAATAGCATAGTTTAACCACAGGGATTTATACACACATATATAATATTAGATTATAAAAAGAAATATTCCTGACTAACACTAATCACAAGTATTATGAACTTGAATGGAAATGAGAGAATAAAACTGATCTAAATCTCAGCACTTTAATTTTTGTTTTTAAAGCAGGCAATAATACCAATAGAACACATTCCCCTTCTCCACCTCCCCAATACAACCCAACTCACTATCTACCTGTCATTCATGTCCAAAATGAAACATTATTCAAAATTTTCTATCTCACAAACCACAACTATTCAGACACCAAGACCTGTCTCTACCTCCTAAATTGCTAAACGTCTCTCCTTTCCCCACCCTCAGATTTAATTCACATTCTCATCATTTCTTTTCAGCAGCTTCCTCACTAACCTCCCTAACTCACATCCTTCTTCCAAAATATGCTCCACATCTCTGTCAGAATGATCTCACTGAAACACAAATTTCATCCACGTCACTTGTTACAGTATTTTAATGATTCTTTGCTACCATCAGAATAAAGCCCCAGTTTTTTAGGACAATATGTAAACTCCTTGAACATCTGGCTCCTGGCCATCTCCCCACTCTGCCATCACTCCTCCTAAACTTAAGCCAACTAAACCACTTGAATTCCCAGAAGAGGCAGGCTCTCTCTCATTTAAGACCTGCACAAGTGCCGCTCCCTCACCCAGAAACACTCTCATTTTCTGCACTTAGTATCTCCTACCCATCCATTACAACCCAGTCCTACTGTTAGTTCCTCTGGGAAGCCTTCTCTGACACAAGCAGATTGAACCATCTTATGATACCTTCTCCATTCCTGTAGAATACAGTAAATAGAACTTATATGATGTTATATTTATTGGTTTACTTCTCTATCCTCCCGACTGGATCAACTCCCTGGAAGCAGTGATTGTCATTAGTCTGTAAGTCACTAGACTTAAATACACAGATAGCACATAATAGATGCTCATTAAAGGTTTGCTGACTCAATGAAAAATCATATCATACCGAGTTTATTTCAAAATAAAATTAATAAAATCAGTAGCTTATTTCTTGAGATTGATAAAATGTTCTACCAGTACATTCCAAGGCATCCAAACTAATTAATGCTATAAAGCAATTATTTGGGCTTAACAAGAGTTTTAAGGAATTTACTCGTTTATTTACAAATTCACTGTAAGAACTGGTACCATCTCAAACAGGATTTGAGATCGAATAATCCCACCTTATTTTTCCTACTGCCCCTACTGGACGTGAAGGTGTTAAGGTCTCAACCATGATAAACGCTCATGTCCAAAACACTCAGCACCTTGATTGGTTCAACAAACACTGTTCTGATATATGACAATCCCTATCAAGGGCATCAGTGAACGGGCAGTCAACACAGGCAAAACTTCAACCCAGTTACACTTCACTTATCAGAAAGTTAGTTATCTGGTGACATCAAGTTGCTACACAGCTCAGTGAGACCTAAACAGAAGGAGTTTAGAAGCTGTCAGAAAATGTTGAAGTCCATACACTAAAGTACCCATACTTTACTTACAGAAGAAGCTGCTAGATCCTTATTCAAACCCTACCTATTCTTATTTTAAGCACAACAAATTTGATGACTGATCTCCCAAGCATAGGCATACTGGAAGAGGAAAATTAAGAGGTCTGAGAAAGCTATAAAAAGCAGACAAGGGCATAACAGCAGTAAAGGAGACAGAACACAGAACTACACAACTGGGGGATATATATGGTCATGAAGCAGTAATTCTGTATATTTTTAACTATAATACAATATAGAAATTAATGTTTATAATTATGACCCTGGGTCATCTAAAACAAAAAAAAGGTTCAACTACTTCAGGTCTAACAAGGTTCAAAGGAAGTATGTAATACATTTTATTAAAAGAACCAATAAACAATTAAAAATTAAGTATATTTGGTATAAATAGCCAATTTTCTATTACTTACACAACAAACTTTTTGAAATATATCATTCCCAAATAACCTGAGGCATGTTAACATTAATCAGGTTCTGTGACTGACTAGAGGTTTTATCATAATTATGACACAGATCCATTACAAAACAAAGCCTAGACCTGCTAGTTACAAGCTTATTGGGGGTTGCACTATTCAAACGCACCACACTATTTCTTAATCTGTTCGATCTGCTATAACAAAACACCATACATGAGGGTATCTTATAAACAGCAGAAATTTCTTTCTCACAGTTCTAGAGGCTGGAAGTCCAGGATCAAGGCACAAGGAGATTTAGTGTCATGAAGACCTGGTCCTGGTCCATAGATTAACTAACTAGCCAATTCACTAATCTCATTATGAGGGCAGAATCCTCATGACCTAAGTACATCCCAATAGCCCAACCTCCTAGCTACATCACCCTGGTGATTACGTCTCAACAAATGAATTCTGGGGGAACACATTCAGACCAGGGCAACAACGGACACCACAACCAAAGATATAATCGACTACCTATCATTTTTTAACAGACCTCCACAGAGCTGCACTATCACACTGCCTTCAGGGTTCCTGACATGAAACTGCTTCATATTTAAGACTGTTTTAGGAAGTCTTTATGATGCTTGAGTTACTCTATATTGCATGATCTACAGTGCAGTACAGCAGGGTGAAAAGAAAATTTGGATATACACAGCCCTAGGTTTGAATCCCTGCTTTGTTAATTACTAGTTGCATGACTGCAGCACATTAGTTATGCTCAGAGACTGATTTTCTTCATTTGGGAAATGGAGATAATACCTACTTTCTATGTTTGTTGTGAAGAATTAATGAGACAACATACATAAAATGCCAGCGTAGGTTTTAAAAAAGCTGTTATGATTATCAGAAGGAAATCAGATGGAATATAGAAAGCAAACAATCAAGTTTGTGAAATTGCGTGCTGCATTAATATGACAGAAGAAAAAATGTCTAAAAACAAGGGTATACAGGTTCCCATGATGGGAAAAGTGCTGTGTATTTTCAAATCACAGTATAAGCCCTCTGACTCATAGAATGGTTCACGGAAAATTAGATTAAAGTGAAGACTCATTAAAAAAAAGTACACATGTACACAGCAAAAATATTAACTTAAAGCAGATTAATGCAAATATTCCAAGATGGGATCAAGGGCAGGGGGGGTGGGGGGGGGCGTTCTCTCTCAGCAGGGGGTCCACTCACTGAAGCTGCTCTTCCTTACATAACAATAACCACACTGCAAGGTCTGTGATTGCCACTGCCAGTCATGTGAAAGCAGGACAAGAACAGAAAGACAATTGAAAAGCAACACCTTCCACGTTTTTATAATTTTTATTTCAATCTACAGTTTTCTTGCACAATCTAATCCAATAGCAATTTCTTAAAAACAAAAAACTCTCTCCTTTCTGACTGAAGCAGCAGAAACAGGGGAATCAAAACAAAAAACCAAAGTTTTCTTTTATGGAGTCTTTCTAAAACATTAAAGTTAGCATTCATAAGAACAAAAACCCTTTCTGTACTCAAATTTTATCAACTTGTGCAATATTCAAGTAAATTTCTTAATATAAACACACTTTGAAATGAGCACAACGAGGCCCGGTACGGTGCCTCATGCCTGTCATCCCAGCATTTTGGGAAGCCGAGGCGGGTGGATCAGTTGAGGCAAGAAGTTCCAGACCAGCCTGGCCAACATGGCGAAACCCTGTCTCCACTAAAATTACAAAAATTAGCCAAGCGTGGTGGCACACGTCTGTAATCCCAGCTATTCAAGAGGCCTAGGCACAAGAATTACTCGAACCTGGGAGGCAGAAGTTGCAGTGAACCAAAATCATGCCACTGCACTCCAGCCTGGGCAACAGAGCAAGACTCTGTCTTTAAAAAAAAAAAGAAAGAAAAAGAAACAAGTACAGCTAAGCTTTTGCTAAACATATACCTCAACTGGAAGGAACAAAACTGCCTAGGTATAATATAGGACTACTAATTTCTAATGTTCCATGTGGTGTTGGTATCAGTCAGTGGGCTTTACAAAAGAAAAAGATGATGTTAATTGATTTGACCTATCAGTTAATTAAATGATAACTTCCGAAGAAGTTAATGCTATTCTGCGTCATTCTGATTTGTCATATGTGATTTCTGACTTCAAGTCATAAGCTCATTTAAAAGAAAAATATAATAATTACAACTTTTGAGGTTGGTATTATAAGGTCACACGCATACCTCAAAATCTCTGAATATACTTAGGTCTATTTTGCAACTCACTGTAAGTAGATCAAATTACTATTGTTCATGCTTAAGTACTGTAGCTTAGATTCCCAATGTTTCTATTAAGGTCATGTCTTTCTAGAATTAGTTTATTCCTTTCCAAGTGTTTTTCGAACTTTTCTTATTTGCAGTAGAAATACTCACCACACACATTAAACAAAATTGTCCCAGAGCTCTAACATATAAAACAGATAAATGTAGGGCTGCTTTGAAAGTAGGGCCCAACTGCCCCTTTATCCCTGATAAGCAATATCAGATGCTTTTCTGCAAAACTCTAAGGCTTTTTGGAACAAACACTAAAAACTGTTCCTTTAAACTATAATAAAAAATGAACATTAAAACAAAAGCTATAGAACTTAATAAAAGGCTATTACTTAGCTAATTAGAATATTTATTAACCAAAATATCTTCTGATCCCTATTAGTTGCTATTAATTCTGAAATGCTCAACTTACTTATTAAAAGAAATAAAAAATTAAAACATTTGGCTAAACTGGATATTTCAGTTATTTTTTACTGTATTTAATTTTAAACTGTCCTGAAGTGGAACTACCCAACTACACAAAAGTCTGAATGAAGAGAAGAAAACAGTTCTCTGAGAGGATAAAAAAAGGAAGGCTGATGAATGATGAACAGATTATGTAAATATTTCTCTTATTTATAACGACTTAAAATGTACCAAAGCAGGAAGCTCTGCCATTATGGAGATTCAGCCTCTTAGAATTTGCTCAGTCGGAGGCTGGACATCATGGCGGTAGAGAACATGGGTCCAGCCCAATAAGCTGTTCTAACTAGTCATATATCTACAAGTACAGCTACAAAAAGGGGAAGACCAGAAACAACCGAGCTGGATCTCATTACTTCCTTCTTCAGTGACAACAGGCAAATATTTGAATATAGGAGGTTCCCACCCACAAATTTTGTTTTAGATACAAATAGGAGTAATAAGTAACCAAAACAGTAGTTATGCTGGCCTGACAACTCTCAACAATATTTTCAAAGCGTAAGTGGCAAATCACTATAAGAAACCTAGAGGAGGGTTTTGGCAAGAACTAGGCATTTCTACATGTACAAATAAAGATCTAATAAATATTCTGTGAAGAGTATAAACCTTCATTTCATGATAGATTAAAAACTGGAGAACATGAAATTTGCTACATTAAAAAGTTTTTCTCCAATAAAACAATGTACGTAGATAAAGAGCTGGAGTCATCTACATAGCCATTAGGGTACGTACATAGGATATGCAGGTAGAGAAAACAAATAATCAAACTATTGATGTTAAACCTTGGCTGAAGATTGGGCACAGTTAGAAATAATATTATCAGTCTGTAGGACCACAGAGGAAGCTGAAGAGAGAGAGCTTCAGAGAAAGCTAAAGTCTTGACTCTTGTCTTTTTTTCTTTTTAAAGGCACTTTGATGGCATGTCAGACTTATAGCACTAGAAGTCAAAGGCCTTTTTTGACTATTATCTTCTACTCACCAGCACTCTGTCGCCATACTATCTCTTTTTACCTATGTAATTACCAATATTTTTAATTGATTCATGTACTTGTTTACTATCTATGCCTCCTTCCCCCATCTGAAAATGTACTTCAAAAGAGCACAGAACTAGTCTGTCTGGTTTACCAGTCTTAATAACAATACTTGGCAAATTGAAGAGCTCTAGTAAGTATCTGTTGAATAAACGAGTGAACAAATGAAGGAACAAATGAACAAATCAACTCCTGTAGCACTTTGGCTCCTCCCTCTTGATGATTTTCATTCATGAATGTATTTATTTTGTGACTCCTTTGGAAGTTTAAATGGGTGTTTCTGGTGAGAGTAACTGGGTACTAAGCAGATGGTTTCATGGAATCAGGAATTGAGAAATTACTACAGAACAAAGAAATGTAGACATATAACTCATAACTCTCCTAAGTACATTAAAAAAGACTCTAATTAATCCTGCAGGGATGGGATGTGCATGTAAAAAAAAAAGACTCTAATATAGTGACTGCTCCAAAGATAAGAGAATTTACTTGCAAAATTACTATGAGTCACCCCTTATCCCTCAAAAAGCTTTCATTAAATAGACTGCTTCATTGCAGGGACAACAGAGATGAAGGCTTCAAGCAAATAATTTATATAATAGAATGTGTGCATATGTGGTGTGTATTTTGTTTTAAATAAAAAATTAAGATTTAATAAATGTTGCAGTAGATGCTAGTATTTAACCATTTTAAGCTATACTATAAATAAAATAAACTCAAATCAGACTATAATCATTAGAAAACTAATGATAAATCTGATACTTAAAAATCTGTGACTTAGAACTAAGCACAGTGGTGCATGCTTGTAAGTCTCTGCTACTAAGAAGGCTGAGGTGGGAGGATTGCTTGAGCTCAGGAGTTCAAGTCCAGGCTGGGCAACGTAATTCTAGATCTCTAAGGCATTCTGAATATTATGTCCAAGAATATGACATAATCACAAAAGTGATATTTTAAAGTTTTAATTAATTCAATGAGAAAAAAGAACAGTGCAGATAAAAGAATATCCACAAAGAAATAAATATCCATGAAAGAGATGATTAACAAAATTCCATCCTCAAATATAAAAAAAGTATATGATTGGTATTTGTAATTTATAATCAACTTAACTGAGCAGTTAAATATCTGCTGAGAAGTATCTTAGCAGAGTTGTCATAAAGTAGATCTTTTTATAAAGTCAAAACCTGATTATCTGGTTGCGTGTTAGTCAACTTGTAAGAATAAGATAGGCACTGCAACTGGACAGCATCCATGGTGGCATGATCAACTGTAAGGAAAGGACTAAGGATTTCTTTGTGTAAAATAAAACAGTACTTTATTTTAAAATTATATGTTCTTCTACTAACGAAAAAATGATCCCCTATAGCTTCTGCTGATAGTACCCAAGAGCTGAGGATGCCTCCTTAAAGAGTAACTTTTGTATCACTTATCTTCATACATGCCTCCTTCATAAACCCTCCTCAAAAGGAATTCTTGAGGGATGCCATCATTAGGTCACCAAGATTTTAGTAATAACAATGCAATGAAAATAACAGTAACAATAGTACTATTTGTTTACCATATGCCAATCACTTTTCTACATTTTTAGACACAATAACTAATTGAATTCCTTCAGTAGCTGTTTGCATAACAGATACTGATTAGAGTATTAAAATCTGGATTGACAGATACATCCTACTTAGAAATTTCTTTGGGTCTCCCTACTTTTGAATAAGCTTGCATGTTATTTGATATACCAATTCAGGTCATGCTTGAGCCATTTCTCTCATGCCAAGGAGCACAGTCTTCCAGTTGACGCCTGATTTATACCACTCATCTTGTTAAAACACTGTTTAGCTTCTGGTTATCTAAGGTAGAAGCACTGTGTACACATCTTCCCAACTCTACATTCAGTGACATCATGTTGGTGACTTGAAATTGGCCATGCTGGGAGTATTTCACCCTACAGTATTTAGGGCTTTTTTTAAAATCAGCTGGTTGTTAAATATTTACTCATATATCACTGATCTGAGGAAATGTGTATCCTGTTTAGTTTGTGAGGCCCTATTCAGATTCAGGTAGAACAAGCTTATGTCTCTAAATTGGGCAAGACCAATTATCAACCGCATCTTTAAATATCCAGCTGTCAGGAGAGAGGCAACTCATTCTCATAATCGCTCTCCTAGGTCTCGAGTAGACTCTTTGCCTTTCATTTCCACAATATGACCAATTTTTATATGCCAAAAACTTCTTAAACACTGTAATTCATCCCATCTAAAATACCATTGATTACTAGATTGACTGTTTTATATATGATGAAGAAAAAATAAAAAACACTGTCAGTGAATTTGATATACTGTTAACTGAAATGTGTATTCTGATATCAAAAATAATGAAAACTTAAAAATGCACATTAGAAACTGATGGGGGAAAAAATCACTTCTATCTTGTTTACTACTGTTTTCCCATTTCAGAATCTTAGCTCAACTTGACTCTTGATATTCCACTCCTAGCTCCCCTACCTTAGTGCTTTCTCCAGTGCCTATTTATACTCATAAATATCTTGACGTACATAAACTACAACAGAATGAACTCTATGTATTTGATAGAAAAAATAATCCTAAAAGTAGATGTAAAATAATAAGAAAAGAAAATGATAAAGATAAGAATTTGGTAGAGGAAGAGAAGAGTGCACTGAGAAGCAGCAAGGAAAGGCTTCTCAGAGAAGTGGAAAGAGACTATGAAACAGAGAAGGGATAAAAAAGACAGCAAACCACCAGGGCATGTACCTATGCAATAATCCTGCAGGATGCAGGACATGCACATGTACCGCAGAGCCCAAATACAATTAAAAAAAAAAAAAATTCCAGGCAAAATGGCCTGAGCCACATGCATTATTACAAAACTGCTCTCAGTGCTTTGAGAAGACATGAGTCTGGTCTAACATGACTGATGGGTATTTTTCAACCACTTCAGACTTTTCTTCTAACAGCATTATCAAGACAAATAAACATGTTTTCTCACTTTTCAAAATTCACCTTACATTCAACAATACTTTTGAGCTATCTCAACTTTTATGAACACTCTTAAGGCACTTAATAATGATTCTACTTACTCTCCATCCACTCCTGGTCTTCTACATACACAATGAAATTTTCCACCAAAATCTATGTAAAGATCATTCTCCACGATATGAAAGATCCGTCCAATGACCACTTTATCCTTGGCAGGTCCCATCTGCGTAAGAGGAGAACGTCTCAGCATAGATGCGAAGGATTCCACATTTTTTGGAGAGCCCTAAATATGAAAAGAGATATTTATATATCTATAACTCATCATGAAGGTATAATAAAGCCTTAAAGAAATTTTCTTGAAGTCAATTGTTGTAGCAATAATTTAAAAATATATGGGGAATGCCAGTTACGCTCTTCAACTTCCTCTTCCATCTTTTCTTTCCTGAAGAGGCATCTATACTTGGTGGAGGATGACAGAGAGGTGGTGGTCCAGAGTGAGGTCTCAAGAGCCCAGGCAGGGTAAGGAGAGTAGAAGAGTATTTGTATATCAAGTCTCCGAGAATGGGGTGGGAGGTGGTTAGTGGTCAGAGTGTGAGCATGTGAGGAGGGCATCCAAGCAGCAATTGACTTTATTCCTAGCACTGACCATCTGTAATAAAATGCCTTTGAAGTCGAGTTTAGTGAAAATGACTATTCTTTTAATATAAATTTAAATATACATTATGATAAAATGATTAAGAGCTTTTTATCACAATGATCAGTCTGAACATGGGTTCCTGATATATAATATTTTTAAACAACCTGAATTTGTTATACTTTTCTTTTTCCTAAAGTAAAATCCCAAAAGAAAAATAGCTTGTTTTGTGCTGTTCACTTTCTAGGAGACTTTTTACATATTGAATTCACTTGAGGTATGACTAATTATTCTTTTTTTTTCCAAACACATTTTTTTCCAAATCCGTGAACACAGATTTTTGCCTTCTACTTTTTTAATTTGTGCATGGAGTGGTATGTGCAATTTGGTACAAACTAAAGGAAGTGCTACGTTTCTATTTGTGAAAGCAAATCACAGAAGAATATTAACGATTTGATATTATGACCTACATGCTGTATTTGGAATGAGTTTTACATTTGTTATTCAAGGGAGAACTACTAAAAGTTCAATAGTAAAGCATGTTTACTTTCAAAACTATACAACTGTATTTGTGACTTAAATTTAATGCATGTATTACTTGAAAGATTACAAACTCAAATGCCAGGCCAGGTGGGGGCTTGATAATTAGAATATGTGCCTATGTTTAAAAAGTACAGCCACTACTCAGCTCCAACCGCAGCTGCAATTCAAGTCCCCATGTTTTAATTTTTAATGTTTTAATTTTCCAAGAAAAGCCAGAAATCCACATATTAGTGTAAATTTTCCTATTTTAAATACTTATATTCAGGGGGAAAAAGTTTTCCTTTTTACAAACCTGGCAAAACACATCCAGGTGTTGAATTTGGCCCATGAACCTCAGGTTTATGACCTCTGCCTCAGGAAAAAGAAAGTCAAGACATCTGGCTTATGCTAAGTCCCTTAGGAGCTAGAGGGAGGGTATCATGATGAATTTATTTGGCGGACCAAAATACACTGGGAAAAAAATCCTCAGCACAAAAAAGTCAATCTAAACTAAAGACAAGTCAGTAGGCCTCGAGGCCAACTAGACCTGAAAGGGTAGCCAGGAATGTATGTCATAAGCAATCACTAGTTTTATAAATCCACAAAATAACATTAAGGTCCTTAAACAAGCACTTTGAAAAAATAGTTCTTTCTTGCAGAGCCAAAGATAAAACACATCCTATAAACTTAACACAGACACGGCTGACTTGCCCTTTAGAGGTAGTGCAAGAGTAATTCTAAGTAAGACATTCTTGACAAGAACAGCTACTATAATCCTTTGATGGGAGCCGCTACTCCATCCATAGCAGCTGCCACCAAAGCAGCTGAGAATAGCAGAGCACAAGAGGAGCAAACAGTATCAACCTGGGGGTCTCTTGCTTGCAACCAGGGCAGGTCCTGCCCACTTTCCCTAAGATCTGCTTTCCCATTACTCCACTTCTGTAGTTGATATCTATCACGGTTCCTTTCTTTTTCTTTTTCTTTTTTTTTTCCTTTGGCTGACTTTCAATTGGGCTAGGTACAGTGACTCACACCTGTAATCCCAGCATTTTGGGAGGCAGAGGTGGGTGGATCACTTGAGGTCAGGAGTTCAAGACCAGCCTGGCCAACATGGTGAAACCCCATCTCTACTAAAATACAAAAATTAGCTGGGTATGGTGGAGTGTGCCTGTAATCCCAGTGACTCAGGAGGCTGAGACAGGAGAATCTTTTGAACCCAGGAGGCGGAGGTTGCAGTGAACAAGATCATTGCACTGCACTCTATCCTGGGCAACAGAGTGAGACTCCATGTCAAAAAAAAAAAAAAAAGGGGGGGGGAGCAGATGACAGGAAGATGCAATATTATTAGATCCAGTAGTTAAACATTTATTGGCAATAATTCAGACATCACTAGGCCCTGTTCCTAAAATAACACAATCTCCTTTTTCAATTGTGAAGAGATGCTTGAGCTAAGATTAGCATAACAGTAAGTGGTATTTTCCCCTTGGTTTTAGAAAATTATTGAGTGCTCTCAACTGTTTAAAAAGATTCTCTTGAGATTTTTAGTAAGTCTGTAGTTAAATATTTATAACATTATAAACCGTATAAAGTTATAGTTATTTTTAAAAGGCAACTTTAAAATCAAGTGGAGGTAGAGCATTTCTCTTCCATTATTTTTTGCCTTTACTTTTTGCAAGGAAGTCAGTGCTTTCAGTCAGTGAAATTTTACCACAAGCACAAGAACTTTGGATTAACACCTGAATTTGCTTTTAAACTGCAGCTCATTATTTCATTTGATTTTTGACATTGCATCATTGATTTTGGGAAGCTATATCAAACAATCAGACAAACTTTTCCTTCAAAAATCATAGTCTAGAACCATCTCTGAATCCTAGGGCTTAAGCCAAAATGTACTCATTTACTTGTCAAGTGACTTCTAAAAACAGTAAATGTAGCAACTCCCACAGTCCATGTTGACTACAGGAGTCCTGTTTATAAAGTCTCTAAACTAACATTGATAGCTCCTCTCACGCTGACATAGACTACAGAGACTAGAAGCACACTGTGGCCGCTGGATATGTATCATAGAGCTCAGTGCCTAACCCTGGAAAATGTTACAACAAGGCTCACTAACTGAGCTGTCATAGGTACTAACTTGGAGTTGACTGTTTCCTTTAAGAGTTGGTCATAGAGATCAGATCTCCTGCTATTCTGCTGTACTATTTTCTCCTTTGAAGCCTGAAAGTTGAACAGGACTGTCAAGGCAGAAAGGAGGAAGGTAAAGGAATTACAGACCTATGGAACACTATCACTTTCATTTATTCATTTATTTATCAAACATGTGGTTGTCTTTTTCATACACATTAAGCATATATGTAACTATCATGCATATGAGGACCATTTAACATACAGCTTGGAATCAGTGGCAACTAGTGCTAAAAGAAATACGAGACATCAACTAATCTAACCACTTCATGTTATACATGAGTACCATACATGCTATAAAGCTACATGGTATGCTGAACAGTGGTTCTTAAATAAAACTTGCTGCAGAAGACAAACATAACAAACTTAAAAGGAAGAAAACAGTACATAAGAATAACAAATTCTTACAAAACCTGACTTCTATGACTGACTTAGCCAATAAACAGCTAAAAAAAAATCCTGAATAAATCATTTAACTTCTCTGGATCTGTTTTCTCACTTGCAAATTAAAGGACTGGATACCTATAAATTTTCTTCCAACTCTAAAGTCGTAGGAATTCTTAAATATTCTAAAATATGAAAAGGATTTTATAAAGTAATACAGGTTAGAAATGAGACATCATCCTACCCAGTTACCTTTTTTTTAATGTAAATAATAACAACAGCCGGGCATGGTGACTCACACCTGTAATCCCAGCAGTTTGGGAAGCTGAGGCAGGCGGATCACCTGAGGTTGGGAGTTCCAGACCAGCCTGACCAACATGGAGAAACCCTGTCTCTACTAAAAACACAAAATTAGCCAGGCGAGGTGGCGCATGCCTGTAATCATAGTTACCTGAGATGCTGAGGCAGGAGAATCATTTGAACCCGGGAGGCAGAGGTTGCGGTGAGCCAAGATCTCACCATTGCACTCCACCCTGGGCAACAAGAGCAAGACTCCATCCCAAAAATAATAATAATAATAATGAAATGGTATATATACTTTACTCCATACTGGTTAGCCAAGAAAAAAATCTCAACAGGCATCTCCAAAAATGACTCCCGTCTATTAACAGTGCTATAACTTTTGTTTCTTTAACACTAACCAATAAATGTTATGCTCATAACAAAGTTCCTTTATTGAAATAAACATATTGGTGCTCAAGACAAGGCAGTTATATTTCTCTCCCTCCTGAAATCCCATTAAATGATGGTAAAAGAATAAAAAAATTATAAAAATTATAAACCCTCAATATTGAAGAGAACAGATGGAGACCAAAAGTATACAAACATACTTTCTAGTGGAGGAAAGCATGTGGAAGAATGGTAATTAATGAAGCAGAGTGAAATGCAAGAGGAAGAAGCTGTGGGGAAAAAAAAATTATTCTATCCTGAAGAATTCCATAAAGGTATGGAGCTGAGTCATGCCAGGCTGCAGTGAGAAAACAAGCTAAAAACAAGGAGAATAATTAAAAAAAAAAAAAAAAAAAAAAAACAGAGGCAGGGCAGTCAATCTTCTGTAAAGCACAAAATACCTCAAGTGCATAATACCTAGTAAAAGGCATGTATTATCCTGGCAAAAATAAATATATTTTTCTCTTCTCTTAAAAAAATTAAATAAATTATATAGAGGAGAGCTAAATTTGGGATGGTTTGTTATGCAGCAGTAACTTATACTGCTTCTATAACCTATAGAAGTAGCAAAGAAAATAATCCAAATGACAGCTGTGCAGCTAGCATAGGAACAATTAATGATGACTCAAATGCGAGGGCTCCCAAAGGCTGGCTGTGAAGTCTGGCCACATGGCTCAAGTCTTGGCTCTACCACTTACCAGTTCTGGGAACAGGCCTATGCACTTAGAATCTCTGCACTGCTGTTTACTCATCTTATAAAATGGGGTTTATAACTGCATCTATTTTACAGAATTGTTGTGAGGAATAAATACCTGGCCATACATAAAGCACTCAAACAGTTTCTGAAGGTAAACAGCCCCCTGTCAAACATTTTAGCTTTTTTTTTTTTAAATTAATTTCTTATAGACTCAGTCACCACCATCAAGTTTTATTCACTAATCTAGTATTTTTCAACCAGGATGATTTTGCTCCTCCACAACCCAGGGGACCTTTGGCAATGTCTGAAGATGCATTTGATTGTCATGACAAAACAATCAACAACTTTTCTTAGATCCATCTGACAGGTGGGAGTCACAGGGAAAACTGCTGCCCCCAAACTTGGAAAGACAAGCAAATGCAGAGAACTACTGAAAAGAAGAAGCTCCCAAGAACAAACCTCTGTGGAAACCAGTGCCAGGCTTGGGAAATCCAAGATATAACTGGTGAATTGCTGGAGGTTCGGTGTGGACAAGTCTGAAAGTTAAAAACTCCAGAGAGACCCAGTTATTGGGGACTTTCACACTTTATTGAGTTTTATCTCCAGAGCTCAACCTGGTTCTCACATTGAATATAAGAGAAAAACTCCCTTGTACTTCAGACAGAGGTGAGGAACAGAACTATTTTGAAATCAGGGCACTCTCTACTATTATTGAATACGAGAGAGTGCTCAAGGTATGTCCTCAAGAGAAACTGTTTAACCAGAACCTAAACTGCTTGGGTTTTGTCAGAGCCTAAGCATCCTGGGGGAAGGGAAATATCCAACTCCAGCTGGCTCTAGTCATCCTGTCCCACCAAAAGAGAGGGAAACACTGAGAAGCAAATGTGAAGTTCGTAATCCAGAGGCAGAGGCTCACTAGAAGACTGAGCGAGACCTACTCGTAAGACTATAGAACACTTTCCCTCCCCACACGCCCTATCACTACATTACTAAAGGCCAATTGACAGCTGTTCCTTTTACTCAATACATCATGTCCAGCTATCAAGAATAAATTACAAAATATACAAAAAGGCAAAAAAACATAGTTTGAAAAGACAGAGCAAGCATCAGAACCAGACTCAAATACGGCAGGGATACTGGAATTATCAGTCCAGGCATCTAATACAACTATGATTAAGATGCTAAGGGCTCTAATGGATAAAATAGACAGGATGCAAGAACAGATACACAATGTACGCAGAAAGATGGAAATTCTACATAAGAATCAAAAAAGAAATGCCGGAGATCTAAAGCCCTGTAACAGAAATGAAGAATGTCTTTGATGGGCTTACAGGTAGATGACACAGCTGAGGAAAAAAATCTGTGACCCTGAAGATACTTCAATGAATACTGCCAAAACTGAAAAGCAAAGAGAAAAAAGACTGGGGGTAAAATAGGATAGAATATTCAAGAACTTTGGGACAACTACAAAAGGTGTAAGCTAATGGGAATTCCAAAAGGAGAAGAAAGACAAATACAGAAGAAATACTTGAAACAATAATGACTAAGACTTTCCTCCTAATTAATATCAGACACCAAATCACAGATCCAGGAAGCTCAGAGGACATCAACCAGGAAAATCACCAAAAACACTACATCTAGGCATACAGTATCATTTTCAAACTACAGAAAAATCAAAGACAAAGAAAAAATTCTTTAAAAAGCCTGTGGGGAAAACAGCTTATCTACAGAGGAGCAAAGATAAAAATATCCAGCTTCTCCTCATAAATCATGCAAGCAAGAAAACAATGGACTGACATAGCTAAAGTGAAAGAGTGAAAAAAAATACCAACCTAGAATTCTGTACCCTGAGAAGTTAATCCTTCAAAAATGAAGGTCAAGACTTTCTCAGACAAAAATTGAGGGAATTTGTTGCTAGTAGACCTGCCTTGCAAGAAATGTTTAAAGAAATTCTTTAGAAAGAAGAAAATTACAAAAGTCAAAAACTCAGATCTACATTACATAAAGAAAGGCAAACACAGAGAAGGAATATGTGAAGGTAAAATTAAAACTTTTATCTTTTCAATTATTAATTGATCTAACAAGTAACAGTTTGTTCATGTTAAACGATTTGTTAATAATGAAGGGGTTAATTAACTGAGGAAGTCCTAACGATCCTAAATGTGTACATGCCTGAGAACAGTCAAAAACCATGAGACAAAAACTGACAAAACTGCAAGGAAAAATAGATGAACCATTACAGCTGGAGACTTCAATGGCCCTCTATCAGAAAAGGACAATCTAGCAGGGAAAAAATCAGTAAGGATATAGTTGAACTCAACATCATCATAAATCACCTGGATATGATGGACATCTGTAGAATTTCATTCTGCAACAGAATATATATTCTTCTCATGCCACATGAAACAGTCACCAAAACAGACCACATTCTGGACCATAAATCACACCTCAACTAATTTAAAGGAATAGAAATCATGCAATGTCTGCTTTCAAACCACAGTGGAATTTAATTAGAAATTAGGAATACAAAGATAGCTCAAAAATCCCAAAATACTTAGAGTAAACAAATACACTTCTAAACAACACGAGTCAAAGAAATCTTATGAGAAATTTAAAAATACTTTGAACTAAATGAAAATGAAAACACAACTTATCTAAAATAAAAATTAGCACAGAAAGCAATGAAACAAAACAGGAAATCAGTAGAGAAAATCAATGAAAGCAAAAGCTGGTTCTTTGAAAAGATCAATAAAATTGATTAGCTTCCAGCCAGGCTAAGGAAAAACAAAAAGAGAGAGAGAACACAAATTACTAATAACGGAAATGAAAGAGAGGATGTCACTACATATCCCATGGACATTAAAGAAATGCTATGAACAATCCTATACCCACAGATTTGATAATCTAGATTAAATGGATTAATTCCTTGAAAGACAAAATCTGCCAAAATTCAAGTAAGAAGAGACAGATAATCTGAATGGGCCTATGTATATTAAAGAAATTGAATGAGTAAATAATATACTTCCAAAACGGAAAGCCAGGTCCATATGGGTTCACTGGTGAATTCTACCAAACATTTAAAGAAGAAATCAAACCAATTCTCTACAATCTCTTTCAGAAGATAGGAGTGGAAATACTATTTCCTAACTTATCCTATGAGGACAGCAATATCTTAATATCAAACCACACAAAGACAATACAAGAAAACTAAAAACCAATATTTCTCATGCATATAGATGCAAAAAGCCTCAACAGCATATTAGCAAATCAAATCCAACAACATATAAAAATTATATACCACAACTGAGTGAGATTAATGCCAGGTTCAACATTCAAAAATCAAAATGTAAACAAAGAATTAATAACCAGGATATATAAGGAGTTCAAACAACTACATTGGAAAAAAAAAATCTAATAATCCAATTTAAAAATATGCAAATAAGCTGAATAGACATTTCTCAAAAGAAGACATATAAGTGACAAACAGGCATATGAAAACATGCTCAACATCACTGATCGTCAGAGAAACGCAAATCAAACCTACAATGAGATATCATCTCACCCCAGTTAAAATGGATTTTATCCAAAAGACCAGAAGTAATAAATGCTGGCGAGGATGTGGAGAAAAAGGAACTATCATATAATGTTAAGGGGAATGTAAATTAGTACAACCACTATGAAGAACATTTTGGAGGTTCCACAAAACACACACAAACACACACACAAACACACACCCCTAAACATAGAGCCACCATATGATCCAGCAATCCCACTGCTGGTTTTATACCCCAAAGGAAGGAAATCAGTATACTGAAGAGACATTTCCCACGTTTCCTGTAGCTCTGTTCAGAATAGCCAAAATTTGAAAGCAACCTAAGTGTCCAACAACAGATGAATGGATAAAGAAAATGTGGTATATATCACAATGGAGTACTATTAGTCAGTCATAAAAAAGCATGAGATCCTGTCATTTGCAACAACATGGATGGAACCAGAGGTCATTAATGTTAGTGAAATAAGCCAGGCACAGAAAGATAAACTTCACATGTTCTTATTTGTGGGAGCTAAAAATTAAAACAATTGAACTCACGGAGATAGAGAGTAGAAGAATGGTTACCCAGAGGCTGGAAAGGGTATTGGAGGTTTGTACCTATTCACCATTCCCACTCCCTTATATGTGCTGTACTGTACTTATAGTATATAAGGGGGTGGGAATGGTTAATGGGTACAAAAAGGAGTTAGAAAGAATAAGACCTAGTGTTTGAGAGTACAACAGGGTGACTATAATCAATAATTATTTAATTGTACATTTAAAAATAACTAAAATTATAATTTGATTGACTGTAACATGAAGGATAAATGCTTGAGGGAATGGATACTCTACTTACTATGATGTGATTATTAGATGTTATGTGCCTGTATCAAAGTATCTCATCTACCACATCAATTGGCTAAAAAAGAACAATCACGTGGTCATATTTCATTCTGTCAAACGGAAAAGCATCTGACAAAATCCAATACCCATTCATAATAATAATGCTCAGAAAACTAGAGGAAAACTTCTTCAACTTCATAAAGAACATTCACAAAAAACCTACATATGTAATGGTGAGAAACTTGAACCTTTCCTACTAAGCACAGGAACAAGGCAAGGATGTCCCCTCTCAGCACTGCTTGTCTTTCTTTTTTTTTCTTTTTTTGAGACGGAGTCTTGCTCTGTCGTCCAGGCTGGAGTGCAATGGTGCAATCTCGGCTCACTGCAACTTCCACCTCCGAGGTTCAAGCAGTTCTCTGCCTCAGTCTCCTAAGTGTCTGGGATTACAGGTGCACACCACCATGCTCAGCTCATTTTTGTATTTTTAGTAGAGATGGGGTTTCACCATGTTGGCCAGGCTGTTCTTGAACTCCTGATCTCATGATCCACCCACCTCGGCCTCCCAAAGTGCTGGAATTACAGGCATGAGCCACTGCACCTGGCTGTCTCATCACTGCTTTTCAACATTGCACTGGAAGTACCAGCTAATACAATAAGAAAAAAAGAAGAAATAAAAATATACAGATTGGGAAGGAAGAAATAAAACTGTCTTTTATCACAGATGGCATGATTATCTATGTATAAAATCAGAAAGAATCAACAAGAAAAAACCTGCTGGAATAAGTAATTACAGCAAGGTTACACAATATAAGGTTAATATACAAAAAACGATGTGGCCAAAGTATTAATAGTCACCAATGTGTAAACCAAAAGTATGAGACAGGTCTAAATCAATTTGGAAAGTTTATTTTGCCAAGGTTAAGGATACGCCCATGACACAGCCTCAGGAGGTCCTGAGATGCATGACCAAGGAAGTCAGGGCACAACTTGGTTTTATACATTCTAGGGAGACATGAGACATCAATCAATACATGTAAGATGTACATTGGTTACACTGGTTTGGTCCTGCCTAGAAGCAGGTTGCAAGGGTGGCTTCCAGGTCACAGGTAGATTTAAAGATTTTCTGATTGGCAATTGGTTGAAAGAGTTATTATCAAAAGAAAGGAATGTCTGGGTGACCATAAGGCATTGTGGAGACCATGGTTTTATCATGCAGATATAGCCTCCAGGTAGCAGGCTTCAGAGAAAACAGATTGTAAATGTTTTTACTAGACTTAAAAAGTCTGTTCTATCACTAATTCTGAAAGGGGAGAGATAAAATGAAGCATGTCTGGCTCCCTCTTCCCATCATGGCCTGAACTAGTTTTTCAGGTTAACTTTGGAATGCCCTTGGCTAACAGGAGGGGTTGGAGGCTTTAGAATTTTATTTTTGGTTTACAAATGTAAATGCTGGTCAATGAAGATGGTAAGTATGAAAAAAAGAGAAAAGCTGTGAGCCCGATGCTGATAAAAAATTGAAAGAATTGAAAAGATTTCTATCAAGGAGCCTTTTAAAAGTATTTTCTGATAGAACAGTAGTCTGAAATGGTACCGAGAAAAGAGAACCAAGATGAGTCATTTTCTTCTCCTAGTCTTGAAACCCATTGCAATCTATACTAGAGAAGACCAGAAGGGAAGCAGTGTTATCAAAGGAAACCAAGAAAGCAAGCAAGAAATACTTGTAGAAAAGGTTCAAGGGGAGATTGCTCACAAAAAGACATAGGAAATTTGTGGCCAATGAATACACATCTACAGAGGAGGGCTGAAGGAAAAAGGTCAGGTTGTAAGAAAGAATAGTGATCTCTCTCATAACCCATAGGACAAAAGAAGAAAACACTGGAATTTCTGGTTTTTTTTTCACTTCACCTTTAAAATGCTTTTGTGAGACTGCTTTAAAATGTATATAATAAACTACAGTACAAATACACACACACACACACACACACACACACACACACACACACACACGGGTTTTGTTTTTTTTTGAGATAGAGTCTTGCTCTGTTGCCAGGCTGGAGTGCAGTGGCACAATCTCAGCTCACTGCAACCTCTGCCTCCTGGGTTCAAGTGATTCTCCTGCCTCGGCCTCCCGAGTAGCTGGGACTACAGGTGCAAGCCACCACGCCTAGCTAATTTTTGTATTTTTAGTAGAGACGGGGTTTCACCATGTTGGCCAGGATGGTCTCAATCTCTTCGTCTCATGATCTGCCCACCTCAGCCTCTCAAAAGTGCTGGGATTACAGGCATGACCCACCGTGCCTGGCCACAAGCATATTTTTTAAGTAAATACTGGAACATGTGCTCAAAAATTTATTAATGAAGAGACATGATCAAAAAAGTCATCTCTGTAAAAGAGGTATATTATAGGAGCAGGAGAATCATTATACTAGACAGAGAAAAACAGTTACAAAAGGAGACTGGATAATTAGTGTCTTGCTCTCTCTTTCTCTTTCTCTCTCTCTCTCTCTCTCTCTCTCTCTCTCTATCTATCTTCTGAGTAGAGCTGTGAGCCAGATGCTGACAGATGCACATACCAGGACCAACGGATGCTTTTAAGGTTTCTAGTAAGACAGACGTTGTCTGACTAAAGGCTAACGTATGCAAGTAGCCATATGGAACTTTATTTCTATTCTTGGATTTTCTGGTATTCTATACTGCACTGCTTCTAACAATGATAACAAAAAATTACCTTACAGGAAATAATGTGAGGTAATCGGCTCATGTTTATGGAATTCAATGGTCTTACCAGTGCTGGCCCCAACAGACCAGTGAAATGCTCCCTTTAAAAAAAAATAACTTTCTATTAAAAATCACTGTAGATTCACATGCAGTAGTAACCAAGAATACATAGAGAGCCCCTGCACCCTTACCCAATGCTCCCAATGGTAACATTTTAGAAGATTATACCGTATCACAACTAGGAAATTGACATTGACACAATCCACCAATATTCAGATTTCACCAGTTTGTAATCATTTGTATGAGTATATTTAGTTCAATGCAATTTTATTACATGTAAAGGTTTCATACTGGCCATCACAGTCAAAATGCAGAACAAGTCCATCACCACAAGGATTCCTCGTGTTGTCCTTTTGTAACTCCACATATCCCTTCTACTTCCCTCCTTCCTTACTCTTAGTAAGCACTGATCTGTTCTCCATCTCTGTAATTCTGTCATTTCAAACATGTCATATAAATGAAGTCACATTGTATGTAACTTTTTGGGAATGGCTTTTTTTTTTTTCACTCAGCATAATTCCCTTGAGTCATTCAAATTATTTTGGTTATCAATCACTCATTACTTTTTATTGGTAAGTAGCAGTCCATGGTAAGGATGTACCACAGCTTGTTTAACCATTCAACAGTTGAAGGACATCTGGGCTGTTTTCAGTTTTGGACTATTACAAATAAAGCTGCTACAAATATTTCATTTCTTTGGGATAAATACTCTATGTCCCAGTGACACCCAGTTCTCAGTGTGCATTTATCTCCTTTGAGAGAATCCAACCATCTCAATCTGGGTAGCTGGCCAAAGATCATGCAACTTGTTCAGCCGCCAACTCCTAGACTGAGTCCACCACTTGTTTCCTGGCGTTGTCAACAACGGAATCCCCAAAGCTTTCAAAAGGTAGGCAAAACCCAAACTGAAACAAGACTATTTAGTCTTATTCCCAAATCCCAACAAATCAGGCTCCACTTGAATGTGCTTAATTGCTCTTATTTCCTCTGTTATTTAATGCCAACAGATAAAAAACATAAGGGCCATAATCAGGTCATAAAAATTGTGATCGAAAGAGAAAAATTTCGAAGTAGCCTTAGAAGCAAACTTAAACACATTAAAAAATGAAAGTGAAATTTCTGAGTAAAAATAGGAGTTAAGAAAAGATCTCCAAATAGTGAAAACTAAGATTGACTTGGAAAGTCGTGAGTCCGACTGGGTATGATCAGATCCTATGATCATCCAAGAACAAAATACATACAGAACACATACATCTTTTCTTTAGGAAATGTATAGTACTACTTATAAGCATGTTACAGGTGTTGACAAAAACCTACTTTCCCCAGAGAATTCTATCTACTTCACTATTTCATTGTTTTTATATTAACTGGTCATTTCTGCTAAACATGCTTTGAAAATGTGAGACATACAACATTTCAAAAGATTTTTATTACTAATTCAGAGGTAATTCTCCTAGAATTTTATAATGCAAAAACAAGTTGGCATCACAGTTAAAAGCAGAAACATTTTCCACCATTCCTTTACATATCAAATAGTTTTAAAAATACTAGCATAAGTTTTAAATTTGTCAGTAAAACTGATAACAAACGGTTAAGTAAAACTACATAATTTTGCTATTACAGTATATGAATTTAGTAAACTTAAAACTTACACTAAAAATTAATGAATTTCCCCATTATATTGAAATAAGCCCTTTAAATCTTAAATCTACATATTTTTATTTTTCCAGTATTCTGAAAGGATTAAACATCTGACTTTAAATATTCTGTCTTCTGGAATATTCCAGTATTTTGAAATAAAAAAACCCAATAAAAATATTCACAAAAAAGTAAAAAATTAATTTTAAAATATTTGCATGAAGTCAAATATATTGCTAAAATAAGGCAAAATTATAAACTGTCATGTAACATCAGTATTTTAAATAAATTTAAAATTTGAGTAAAATTTTTACTGTGTGGCCCCAAAACTCTCTGAAATCCATTTTTTCAACATTCTAAAAAGTGGTATGCCACCCTCTACTGCTAAGGAGTAAAATTCACAAAGCCGAAAAATCAATTCTTTGTTCAACTATTGCCACCTTGTGGCTACGAGATGAGTTATATGCCACAGCACAGCTCCCAATCAGCTTAACAGATTCTACAAATTTATATTGTCTAAGTGACATAAGAAGGATTAAGGTCTTAAAAATGGAGGGAAAATGGTACCTGATTTAAAAAATATCTTTAGTAAACATATACCAGGTCCCCTATACATAAATATATGTGCTATATCGGTTATAAATGGGACGGCCAGGTGTGGTGGCTCACACCTGTAATACCAGCATTTTGGGAAACTACAGCAGGCAAATGGCTTGAGCCCAGAAGTGCGACACCAGCCTGGGCAATATGGCAAAACCCCATCTCTACAAAAAAATACAAAAATCAGCCAGGCATGGTGATGCACACCTATGACCTCAGCTTCTCAGGAGGCTGTGGCAGGAGAATCACATGAGCCAGGAGGCAGAAGTTGCAGTGAGCCAAGATTTGCACCACTACACCCCAGCCTCAGCAACAGAGCAAGACCCTGTCTTAAAAAAAAAAAAAAAAAAAAAGTAAAATTTGGTCGCTACAAAACCAAAACAGTTAGTTGAAGGGAAAGATGCATAAGCCAATATTAAAGGTCATGAAGGAAAGTAAAAGAAAAGTAGGTAAGTGAGCACTGTATGAGTATGGAAACTACAACCTCCAAACAGAACAATGGCATTACACTTAATGCCATTAACTTCGGTTCCCTTTAACTAGTAACCTGAGTATGTAACAAGATAAGAACTTCATGGTGCATTGACCTTGGTTATATTCCTGGCTGCAGGGGAAAGTTCTTTGTAAGGATAATTTAAATGGGCTCTTACTGAACATCACTTATTTCTGAGGTCCACATATAAATTAGCCTACACTTTTAATGACTATAAGAACTAAATCAATGGGTACAACTTGAACTTTCATCATATATATTTTTTTAGTCTAATAATAGGCCAACTGAGATGTTATTTTTCATTTGTAATTATTCAACCATCATACTGTTCAAATTTCATTCCAACTTAAATCAGCAAATCTATATTCAATCTCTACATTAAGTGTAAAGCATTACGCAAAGGATGAAGAGGGTGAACTGAAGATGGCCCCTGATCGCCAGGAATTGCACCTAGAAAACAGGACAAAATAGGTTTGTAAACAACTTTATTAAAATGAGAGCTGTGGGTATACCATAAAGGTAGTAAAACACAAAACCCCAGAACATTCAAAAAGAGTTTCATCTGTTTCGTGAGATCACAAAGGCCTAACAGAGGAGGTGATTTTTACAACAGTATTTGCAGGCAAAGCAGCTAATTCCAGGGTAAAGGGTAAAGGTAAAGAAATAATAATTTGTTTAGGAGACAGCAAAACTTATCTTCAAAAAGAATATTTTAAGCAGAAACCATTTTACAAATGAAATCTTACATACAATCCCTATATATAGTGTAAATGTAGCATTTTGTTATTTTAAGTGCGTTTTATGAGGTCAAATTGATAGCACTTATTATAAAGTCAAAAATTGTCAACATGAAGTTATCATAAAAATCAAAAACTGAAATCAGGAATGAAAGATAATAACCCCAGTTCCCAAGTTCTGTATTTTGCTTTGTTTGTCAAATATCAAGAAAATCCACCTATTACGACCCATGTGTTGATAAGGGGGTGAGGAAACAGACATCATCATGGACTGTAAGTGGGAGTTCAGTACCAACAGGCTGTAACACATTGTGTGTACACTTTTACCCAACATATATCCTACAAATACACTCTCATAAGTATGGAAAAATGCAAATGTTCACTGCAACTCTGTGTTAGGATATAAAAACAATAGAAACAACCTAAAAGTTCAATAATGAAGGGCTTCTTGCTTAAATAAATTATGCTATATCCATACCATGGAATACCAAGCAAGAATTATGTAATGATAAGGAAAAATACTCAGTCAAACTTAGGTAAAAATAGCAATTTTTATCAGTTGCAACTAAAACATACTAAGTGCTTATTAAGTATCAGGCAACCTGTGTTAGGTGTTTTAAGCAATGAATTCATTTAATCTCATAAAAATCCCATGACATAGGGTTTCCTTTTATAAAAAAGGAAAAGGAGATACACAGATATTAAGTAATTTTCCAAGGAAACACAGCTAGTAAATGGTAGAGGAACCAAGATTTAAACCAGATTGCAGAATTTACACTCTTAAACTGTAATGCAGTTTAAAACAGTATTCATACTAGAAACCAATTTATGTTTTTAAATAGATATACCAACACTTAGCTTATACTTTTATGCGTGTAATATAAAACTCTGTAGCTATGCATAAAAAACACACTCTCTGGCCTTGAGAAAGTAAGAAAAAGGGACTTTTACATTTCACATAACTTTCAGGGCTATTTAAATTTTCCTTCTAAAGTAACCAAATATTACTTTTATAAAATGTGTAAACAATTTTTTTTCAAAAATCCTGAATACACAATTGGCATTTAATCATCTTGTAATCTCAGGATACTCTTCAATTAAGTAAGTCCAGTAACTTCAAGAGGTAAAGTAAGTCTTTTCACAAGTTGAATGCCTATCAACACACAACTGCTCATATTCCTTATCATAAATGTTAGAAAAGCACTGAAAACTTCTAATAAACACTAAAACTAAAACTAACATGGTATTTTCAGTTTCTTACTACTCAAAATTATTTTTACCGAGTTATTCTGGACAGGCACATTTAACTAACATGCTTGAGCTTGTACTATTCTCACGTGCGCAACTGTTTGTGAACAGTCACACATATATTACAACTCAAAGACAAGCCAGGTGTAACTGAAGTTCAAATATGCACTACACGTACTATTCATTCATCCACACATTTGGCAAATATTTACCAAGTGCCCACTATGGGTCAAGCACTGTGCTAGGCACTGGGAATACAACAGAATAAGAAAGGTCTCTGCCCTCCCGAAACATATTCTACTGAGGAAAAAAGGAAAAACTTTATTCTGATGTGTCACATGTTACTCTGGCACCATGAGTTAACTAATTAGTGATTACCAATGTCCTTAAATTGGGAATAAATAGAATGGTGTGTGCATGGTTGTTTTCTGGTGTTTATTTTTGTTTGCTTTGGAGCTTTTTGCCATGAAAAACTTGGATTTTATTGTCTCTTTGAAGGGCACAGCTCAACCTCTAGTTAGGGCATATTTTACGTTTTTAAATAGCATTTCATATTCATTCATTAACAAAAAAACTTTTATTTTTTTAGAGCACTTTTAGGTTTAAGCAAAACTGAGAGTACAGTACCGACATATCCCATACCCCTCCTGCCCTGACACATGCATAGCTTCCCCCATTACCAACATCCCCCACCAGAGCAGTACATCTGTTACAAGAGATGAATCTACATGATTTGATAAATTAAGGTTTATTATTGTTTAAGAAAATAGTGGGACTTCAAAGAACTGTGCAATTGTGGAAGCATCTCTGTGTAACTATTCTCAGGAAGGCAGAAGGCTGAAGAAGAAATGACTGGGGCCACATAAAAGCTAAACTGCACTGAATAAAGCATACTCTGTACGAGTCAATGTACTGACAATACCTTAAATGAATTATTTCACGTAAACTTCCCAATAACTCCAGTTGGAGCATCATCTCCACTTTGAGATAAGACAGCCAACTCAGATAGGCTAAGTAACTGAGTGTCCAAAGTCACTCAGTTAGAAAGATGGCAGAAGCTGGCAGCCTGAACGGAGCCTAAGCTTTTAACCTCTGCACCAAGCAGGGTCTTGAATGGCGGTAGACCTCTGAAGCCCTAGCAGACAGATGTGCCATAGTAGAGAGATTAAATATACAACAGTATATTTAATCTTGCAGGCAGTGTGAATGGAGGTTTAGAAGATTCTCAAGGAGAGGAATAAATAAATAACCTCATTAAGTCTGATTATAGAGCCCAACTTTAAGAAGATAACTTGGTCCATACTGTGTAATGACCTGAACCAGGCGGCAACTGAAGTCAGTGGTATCAATTAAGAAGCAGTGACTGGGTGTGGTGGCTCACACCTGTAATCCCAGCCCTTTGGGAGGCCCAGGCAGGCGGATCACGAGGTCAAGAGATTGAGATCATCCTGGCCAACATGGTGAAACCTCGTCTCTACTAAAACACAAAAATTAGCTGGGCATGGTGGCACGCGCCTGTAGTCCCAGCCACTCGGGAGGCTGAGGCAGAAGAATTGCTTGAACCCAGGAGGCGGGGGTTGGAGTGAGCCGAGATCGCACCACTGGACTCCAGCTTGGCGCCTCGCGACAGAGCAAGACTCTATCTCAAAAAAAAAGCAGTAAAGGGTCCACATAACTTGAAATGCTTCAAAGCTAAGAACTTGCTGAACGGAGACTACAACATAGCCTCCTGATATCCTCCACCCCAGGGAATTTTCTTTCCATTAAACCAAGATGTCAAAGATTTGTGAATAAGAAATTGGTGACCTATGTATCACAACCAAACACATTTACCCCTTATCTAGTAGAATAATGTTTTCTAAACTGTGTTAGATGAACAACAACCATGCAGGGCACCGATAAATGCCACTGAACCTGGGCTGGACTGAAAAACTAACAGATGTGCTGGGACTGCCAGGAAGCACCCCAGCCTCCTCCTGGAAAAACTCAACAGCCCAATTAGATCTGCCTTGGAAAGGAAACAAAAAGAAATTCTGGGGACTCTAAAACACCCGAGTTGTTTCCTTCATTAAACAAACATTACATTTTGAGTTTCAAACACTTTACTTGTGATGCTACAATTTTCACACTTACCACAATTAACTCAGCAATTGAGAATTATTTTATGGGGGTTTCCGAAGGGGCTTAGAATGTGGTGTAAGTGGGAGTGGAGTGTGAGTGAGAAATGTTAGGTGAGAAACAGAAAAACTCCTTTACCATACAAATATTTGGAGCGGAGCACTGAACTCTTATGTTTCAACCTTACTGCACTTAACTCTTAAGGCCATCCCTTAAGGATGGACCTAAAATCCATCCCTTAGGTGGCTTCAGGTCAGTCATAGTTATTCTGCTAGTAGTTTATACAATAACAATGATGTCCCCTCCCCCTACAAAGACATCCACATCCTAATCTCTAGAATTTATGAAAGTTACCGTCCATGGCAAAGAATTAACCTGCAGGTGGAATTAAGATTGCTAATCAGCTAATCTTTTTTTTTTTTAGATGGAGTTATTCTGTCACCCAGGCTGGAGTGCAGTGGCACCATCTCGGCTCACTGCAACCTTCACCTCCAGAGTTCAAACAATACTCCTGCTGCAGCCTCCTGAGTAGTTGAGACTACAGGCACATGCCACCACATCTGGCTAATTTTTGTATTTTTAGTAGACAGGGTTTCATCATGTTGGCCAGGCTGGTCTCTAACTCCTGACCTCAGGTGACCCACCCACCTCGGCCTCCCAAAGTGCTGGGATTACAGGCATGCGCCACCTTGCCTGGCCAGCTGATCTTAAAATGGAGATATTATCTTGGATTATCTGGAGAAGTTAATGTAATCACAGAGATCTCAAAAGCAGAAGATGGGGGACCTGGCCCGGTGGCTCACATCTGTAATCCCCTCCCTTTGGGAGGCCAAAGCAGGAGGATCACTTGAGCCCGGGAGTTCAAGACCAGCCTGGGCAACATGGCAAAACCCCATCTCTACCACAACCAAAAAAAAAAAAAACCTAGCCAGAAGTGGTGATGCACACCTGTAGTCCCAGCTATAAACAAGGATTACTTGAGCCCAGGAGATTCAGCCTTCAGTGCACTGAGATCATGCCACTGCACTTCAGTGTGGGTGACAGAGCAAGACCCTCAAAAAACAACAAAACAAACAAAAAAAACCCAAAAAACTAAAAAGCAGAAGGCAGAGGCAGAAGAGATATTAACAGGCAAGGAAGAGATTCTCTCACTAAGCTATAGAAAAGAACACAACTTCACCAACACCTTGATTTTAGACCAGGGAGAATCCATCTGACTTCTCGCAGCCCTAAGAACAACACATTTCTGATGTTTTATGCCACTAAATTTGTGGTGATTTGTTACAACAGAAAATAATAAAGTAATATACCAGGCTTCTTCTAGTCCTTGAATTTCAGAAAAATTTTGACATCAGTAATTGCTACTAAAATGACCCTATAACCCAGGATACTGCCAGTCTTGTGAACTGTTTGGTATTACTCCCTGGGAAGAAAAATACAGAAATTGAGAGTTTATTTGTATATAATCCAATTTTACGTCTGCTGAGTTTAATTATTAAAAACTTAGGCATGTAATTTTGTTTATTTCTTCCATTTCATTTATCGATAACTTTATGGTATTTTACAAAAGTACTGGCTGAGACAAATGGAGATTTTACTTTTTAGAAAAAGACATTTACAAAAGAGAGGCGAAGGGCTGACAAGTTATATCACTTCCCCAAGTTCAGAAAGTCATTCACCACCCAGCCTTTAAATTAACAACTGTTTATGAAGAGCCTTGTACTCCAGACAGCAACCTCGAAGCTAGAGCTACTGTTTAGAACAAGACCCAGCAGAGCCCTGCCTCTCCGTGCGAGTCACACTCTCCTTAGCGTCCCAGGAATCGCCCTAGACCACCTACCTAGCAGCGCTCCCCGCTGGTTACCCTCCCACCAGCATTCAGCCCAAGAAGACGCGCGCAGTGTGGACAGACCCGGTCCAGTACGCAAATACGATATAAAAGGTCAACAAAAGGAAGAAAAACACCAAGCATGGATCCTAGGGGCCGAGGGCTGAGCCACAAAGCACCGCAACTCCAGAAAACCGGGTCCTGGCCACGGTTGCCAGCCCTCTAATCCCCTTTCTACGCCACGCTCTGCCCCGACTCCCGGTCCCGCCCACCACGTCGTTGGCGTAGTTCCCGCCACTTCCTCTCACCCGCCCGGGCTCCACCTTCTGCAGTAGATCCAAGTGCCGCTCCAAGGCGCTCGCGAAGCTGCCTAGGCGCGTCTTAGGCTCCGTGGCATCGGAACTCCCACTTTCGGATCCGCTCTCAGTCCCTACGCCCCGAAAGGCCCTAGAGAAGAGAAATATTCGCAGAAAATGTCTCTCGGCAGCCACGGCACGGGTCAGACTCAGCGCCGCCATGACTTCTTTACCTCTAACCTTTGACCTTCCGCCGCAAGCGCGCGGGTCACGAGGCGGAGCGACGTAAGGTCCGCCCACCGGCCGAGGAGCTCAGAGGGTCAGCGGGGCGTAGCCTGCCTTGTATGTTGGAGTGGCGTGGGACGCGAGCGACGCTAAAATTGACGGGCTAAATAGTTGCAAAGGGGCCCGGTAAGTTTTGCGTTGGAAGTGCGTTTAACTTGCAGGAACTTCGCCTTCCTGGGCAGCCGTTGGTCCACATTGTACAATAAATTCTGTTAACGCGACGTTCTCTGTTCTCCCACCCGGGCATCCCCCCTACATGGCCGCCTGGCTGCTAGCCCTCGAGTTTGGGGTCTTCACTCAAAATATGAGGGTCTCTTTGATTACCCTATTTCGAATTAGAGGCCCAGATGCAGACTCTCTGGCACTTCTGTTTTTCTCAGTACCAAGTAGCACTTTCTAATATGCCACATATTTATATATTTAATAATATTTAGTGTCTACACCCAACTTTGAACAATATTTAGTGTCTACTCCCAACTTTTTAAACTTTGAAAGGTGGAACTTTGCTGTGGGATCCTTGGCACCGGGCACAGAGTAGGGCTCACAAAACGTTTGCAAAACCCTGAATCCGAGTTTGTCCCTTGCCACTTCTGCGGCCAGTCCACTCACGCTACCAAAATAGTAGTTTTTCTGAGGCGTTTTGACACCTCTAGATACCTGTTATCTAACTTCTCCTAGGAGTTCAGAAGTTTTGGAATGTGCTTAAGTATTGCACCACCATATGCCCCCACCCTCACTCTGGATTTTCTTTCCCTTTTCTCCTGCAGTGTTAATTCCCAAAATTTACCCACCCCGTTCAAAACTGAGACTAACACCATTCTTGAGGAAGTGTTTATTAACTGTCCGTCTATCTTTGACCCAGAAGTTTAATATTAATCCACAGTTTTATTTTGGTGGCACACACATTTCCAGTTCATTTGCAAGTACTTCAAGAGAAAGAATGTTTATGATCACAGACCCTATTTTAAGAATTCCTTGCCTATGGATTTTGAGCTTTTCTGATGCTCTCTAATGGTACAGACACTGTAAGAACACGAAGTACACTGATCTCAGAAGGGTGCACAATTGTACGAATCACATAAAATTATTACTAGCTAACTGTATGGTAGTCCTTACAAGTGTAGTTAAGGGGCCTACAATAAATTCTCCAGGTGGGTTCTCCTTCTTGGCACTTAAAACTGTTTATCTCCCGAGACTGTTAATAGACTCTTGCCTAGAGCAGTTTAGCATTATTCTCTATGGATGTTACTACTTCTACTTTTTTTCAGGAGAAAGTGTGATAAATTGTAAAGAGCATGGCCAGTGGCCTTCAAGAACCCTCAGTCTGACTGGGCAGGGTGGCTCACACTTGTAATCCCAGCACTTTGTGAGACTGAGGAGGGAGGATTGCTTGAAGTTAGGAGTCTTGAACAGCCTGGGCCATAGTGAGAACTGGTCTCTACAAAAAAAATAGAAAAATTAGCCTGGTGCATGTCTGTAGTCCCAGCTACTTGGGAGGCTGATGGGGGAGGATCACTTCAGACCACGAGTTTGAGGCTGCAATGAGCTATGTTCCTGCCACTTCATTTCAGTATGGGGGAAAGTGCAAAACTCAGTTCTCTTTAAAAACACACACCGGGTGTGGTGACTCACACCTGTAATCCCAGCACTTTGGAAGGCCAAAGGGGGCGGATCACCTGAGGTCGAGATCAGCCTGGCCAACGTGGTGAAACCCTGTCTCTACTAAAAATACAAAAATTAGCTGGGTGTGGTGATGAATGCCTGTAATCCCAGCTACTCGGGCAAGAGAATCACTTGAACCTGGGAGGCGGAGGTTGCAGTAAGCCAAGATAGCATCACTGCACTCCAGCCTGGGTGACAGAGTGAGACTCCATCTCAAAAAAACCTAAGTTTGTATAAATAGCTTCAAGTTTGGCCTTAATTCTGTCTTTGGTAGAGGATCAGAAGCATCAAATGAGACGGACTGAGTAAAGAACTGAGCAAGTCAACAGGGGGATGTCTGCACACTTTCCCGTTGCCTATGCAAGTGCCAAGAGTAGTATCCCCTGTAATAGTGATGTTTTCACATATGGCATCTTAAGGATTCTGATCATGCTCTAACCACTCCTTGCCTTATTAAATATACAGGCCTAGCTGGGCAGCAATGCGCACCTTTAGTCTACTTGGGAAGCTGAGGTGGGAACATCACTTGAGCCTAGAAGTTTAACACCAGCCTGGGCAACACAGTGAGACCCCATCTCAAAAAAGCCAAGTAAAGTGAACAAAAAATAGTTCCAGTCTACTGCTAAGTTCAAGCCTAATACTTGACATCTATTGGCTATGGTCTTATCTATAAAATGGTGACACTGCCACATACCTGAGTAAAGAGTTAAAGGTAATGAGTGTAAAATGCCCAGGCACTTAATGAATAGTAGCTATTGGTGGCTAGGTGGAGGTGACCATGAATTTACTAGAAATTCATGCCTCAACCATGTGTGCAAACCTAGAAGAAAGGATAGTGTCACAGGGTTCTCAGGGTGTCGCTTCACCAGTTGGAAACTTCCATGGCTGGCAGTGCCTCTGCCAGAGTTGTGGTCATGCCTGCTGGGCTTATTACTGCCCACTCTGCCTGACTGGCTGCACTCAGCTTGTGCTGCTGGCCCAGATCCCATGCCTGCCAAGGGCAGGCCAGGCATGGGCTGGTGAGGGGTGTGTGAGCAAGTGAATGCAGGGTCCAGCCACTGTACCCAGCCAGGCACACCGGCTGCTGTGGCAGGGTGGGTGGCTATAGGCGCCGGCTCTGTGCAAGGCTGTAGCTGGACCAGGTGGACCACAAGTAGCTTCTGCTACAGGCACCAGTGTCTAGGCAAGAGAAATGTGGTGAAACCCAAAGGCTTAGAGATGCCAGGAACCGCAGAGCCCCAAAGAGGGTGTTACAGCGTGTCACAGCCCTGGCTCAGGGAGACCCAAGGTGTGGGCTCCCAGAAGGGCCGCAGCTCTTCTCATGCCTGCAGTGTGGTGACTGCAGTTGGGGGTAGGGGGTTGGAGGGGACATAGTGGGGGGTTGTTTCAGCCCATCTGTGTTACAGTTCTTTCAGTCTCACTACCCACTCCATCCCATGGCTCCTCAGCTGGCCTGGCCATGCTGCTGCCTCCTGTCATGTGGGGCAGCTGCCTGGTGCCAGTGATAGGCAGGAAGGCTACAGTGTTATAGCAGCTCTGGCTCTGGGAATCCCAAGATCTGGGTCCCCAGAAGGGTCACCACTCTTCTCTCCTGCAGTCTGGGAAGCCTTGGCAAGCCAGCCAGGAACATGTTACAGCTCCCTTCACTCCTGCCATTCAGCAGGTCCTGAGTTCTTGTCCTGCATCCAGGAAGATAAGGTTACTGTAGGGTGAGCAAGGCAGAGAAGAGCTTTTTTATCGAGTGACAGAACAGCACTCAGGAGACCTGAAGTGGTCCTTGTTACAGGCAGGTTGTCCTGATGACTGTGGCATCTGGCTGAGTCTGGGGTTTTTATGTGCTTAGAATGGAGGAAGGGTGGACCTGGGAAAAGCATCATCCAATTGCTGAAATGCATTAATAGAGTTCTCGCTCTGGCTTGTGGGCTCTACCTAAAACTGGCAGCCTGGCTGCCAGGCTTCAGGCTGTCCCTGGCTTGAAGGTGGGGTTTCAACAGGGACCTGCCCCTTCCTGCCTAGGAACCTGCCTGCTGTCACCATCAACATTTCATCCACAGCACCCAGGTTGTCCACACCAAGCCACCCTCACCCCCTGGCCACCCTCCCATGTTCATTGGTGCCCAAAGTCTGGAGGGGGCCAAGGTAGCAGGGACCTGGCATGTCAGCGCCACCGTGAGTATGCACACACCTGGCCAGGTTGTGACAGCACCCAAACTCAGCCACAACTTTGCTCCACACAAGAGCAGGCACTGAGAGCAAGGAGAGGCCAGGGAGTGGGAGCAGGCACTTCCAAGCCTGTATGGGCAGGGGGCTTCCCAGGCCCCCAAGAGCACAGGGATGCCTGGGTCCAGAGCCGTGGCTAGGTGGCTACAGCTGTGTTCAGAAACACAAGCTCCTGCCCTGCCGACATGGTAAGATAGGGCTCCTGCCAGGATCACCTGTTCCCTGTCCCTACCAGCTTTGCAAAGCATGCAGCCCCAGCCATGCTCTCCTTCCTGCAGCTGGCGTCCTCGCAGTGGCCGCTCAAGGCGGACCATCACCATCAACAGGTCTGGAGATACAGATTGGGAAGCTAGTAGTATCACTGTAACAACAGTTATTTCACCCATAGAAATGGATAAGATCACTAAGGGGATCATGTCGAAGATGAAAACAGATAAGCAATGGCATTTAAGGAGTTGGAAGAATTCTAATGCTAAAAAATAGTCAAAATGGAAAATAAGAACAGAATTCTAGAAACCAAGAGAAACTTTTAAAGCATGTTGAAGTAGAGAGTAGTAAAATGAAAGATCATGTCCATTTACAAATGTTCAAACAAAATTGTGTTTGGCTTTTTCTATATGATAGAAAAACCACCAAATTAATAATCAACTACCAACCAACCTCAGTAACATCAAAACTACATGAGAGCTAGTAAGAATTTTAGTTGCCAAATAGCATTTAAGTACAAAATCCCGGCAGGTGATTGCACATGCAGACCCTACCCTCTGAGGACGTACTAAAAGCAAAAAGCCCTTGCTTCCTTTTGAGTCAGAACAATACAGAAATTATGAAATCTAAGGTGTGCAGGTTTACTTAAAAGTGATAATGTTTTATATTAACTGTGGCCCACACAGGGTCTCTCTAATTCAATGAAAACAGGACGGTCACTGAAAATAAGGACTAATCAATCATTGGCCAAATGTTTCCTCACTATGGGCAAAAATGTGATTCTTCACATGGGCTTTAAAAGCTGTAAGAAAAACACGTGACTGGGTGTGCACCTGTAGTCCTATTTGGGAAACTGAGGCAGGAGGATTTCTTGACCCCAGGAGTTGGAGGTCAACCAACTCTAAACAAAAACATCATTCTGACAAATGACCTTATGTAGGATCTCTTTGGGCACATATGCAGCAAGCAGTCATTTAATAAATGCCTTCTGGTAGCCAGAATGTAGCTGCTCATGGCCCTTTAATCCTATCCAGAACATGAAGGGTTTGGAGAGAAGTTGCATAATGGACTTTGCTCCTTTCCTCAGCGGACAGGTAGTGTATACAAAAGAACCCATACCCAAATTATAGAATTTTTATTATTTTCCAATACTATACAAAAAAGACAGTGTGTATATCTTAACAGATCCAGAAACAGTCCAAATTAAATGTTTTTTTTTCTATTTCAAATTACTTTAAGTTGCTAAGGTGATAATCCAGTTGAGTTCTACTCTCTTCCACTGATTACTTGGCTCTCATAAGCATAGGAATTCTTGCTTTATTTCCCACCAACTCCATAAATTGACATTTCTTTTTGTAAGAAGGGGATGTTTTCTTCTACACTTGAGCCCTTACATCTGTGAGATTTCCTAAGTATCTGAGATTTCACTCTCTTGCTATTTTCTTACAGTGTCAAACAGAAGAGAGGAACCAGGAACTCTTTCTGGTATTTCTACTAATCACTATGTTTCTCATTCCTTAAGTAAGTGTCTGAATTCATAATATTGAATCTGCCACAACAACCATTTTGAATATTTCTAAATCTTGTGTTTTTTTTCTAAATCCATCCTCACTCTTTTTAATACTTCTTTTAAGGGGCAGAGTACTTTATAGTAAATTAATTTTTTGTTTTTTAGATTAAGTATAGGAAGATGTCTAGAAAAGTGACAATTATCTTCTCCAATATCTTTCACAGCCATCCCCAGTACTCACCTTCATCCACTCACCCCACTTCCCAACCCCATTTCTATCACTTTTCCCTATTTATTTGTGCAGAAAAGAGACTTGAGGGTATTTCACTCAACTAAAGAAATTGCCACTTTACTCCATTTTGCTAACAGCAGTATGCTCAAGAAACAATGTGATCAAAAGAATATGTTTGAATTTTTAAAAACAGACTAGTTGGTAGAAAAAATAATTTAACAGTTACGTTGAGTAAGCACAATATTTCTACAGAAAGACAGACTTCTGCAGATTCACTTCTCTGAGACAATGCTTCAACAGCCTGTGCCTTAAAGCCCTTATTTAGAATATGTTAATATGATACCATTAAGCAAAAATTTAAAATGGATGATTAAAAAAATTTTTTTTTTAAGCATAGATTCCAGTTGATTCTGTAATACAATAAGCTGTTTCCAGACCACTGGTCTCATAATAAATATTGAGACCTATACTACTGATAGACAGAATTTATTAAGCTTTCCACATGTGATAGCACACAGTTTTAATTGCATCCAAAGTACTAACAAAAGCTCTAGCAATCAAGAATGACAGCATGTTATTTTATAAGAATCAACACTTGTGGCATTTAAAATTTGGTTTTCATAAGGTAATTTAAACTGAAGTAAATCTAGCCATGCTTTCAGAAAATGCTTTAGATCACTCCAAGCTTGGCAATTAACATTTGGCATAAACAACAATAAAACAATCACAACTTAATAAATAACAAATATAACATTGTAGGCCATAAACATATACAGTATAAGGAAAAGGTGGTAGTGTTGAGTAAGTAGTTATTAGAATGGAATACCTTTGTCTCTATGCAAATATGTCTAGAGACTTTGATTCACTCAGCCCCAACACTCAAGTTTTCAAAGTAGGGGACAGCAGTTTCTACGCTATCATTTAACAATTTCCAACACATTGAAAACAAATAAGTAGAAAATGATGAGTTGATTTTTATTAATGCATTACATCCTCAAGAGTTATTACCAACCCCTCAGTATAAAAAATTTTCAAGTTATATTAGTCATATAACTTGGTGTGCTTATTTTAAATAGTGCTAAATGGATTAAATGAAGACAACAATGGTTCCCCTAATGTGATTGATATTGTCATTTTTACAGGCTTCTAGAGCTAAACTTTCAGGCTTCTGAACTGAACATTGATGAGAGTGTTCATAATTCAACCTACTGATCATACAGTATTCTTGATTCAGAATGTAATTTTGAAGAAATTAAAATTTTAACCTGGTAAAAAATAAGTTGATATAAGTGGTATAATATACAATACACTGAAATGGTTACTGTCACAAATGGTGATAAATAAGGAGTAGGAGGTTCCACTCTCAAGTCACCTAGAAGTCTGATTACATATTGTTACTTACAAAACTATAACAAATTGGATATACGGCTGTTTACTTCAGTCTGGTGTCTTCAACCAAAGTATGTACCTTATACCAAAACAGTGCTTATTCCGAAATATTTTTTGTGGCTAGTAGTTCTTCCCTTGGAGTAAAGAAAATAAACCCAAACTTTTAATTACCAGGATTCAGAATATTTAAGAAAGCAATTTTAGTTAAGAATCAAATACACAGAGATTCAAAGAGGGAAAAAAGGAAATATAGAAGACAAAGGCCAAACTGGCATCCTAGATCTAGAGCAATTTTTAAAGTAGGAAAACAACTATGACAATCTGCAGCATCTTAGATCATTCTAGAGAGTGTCCCAGGTACTATAATTGTTTTTATAATGGTGTTTCCTAAATAAAGGAACATAAATGTACACTAAAGGGTGTATTTCCAAAGAATAGAGGTGAATATATTTTCATTTTGTTTAACCCACAAACTATTTGGTCAAAGGAATATGTAAAGCTAAATAAAAGCACATCTGGTAGAAATTCATGGCAATGCATGTTGACAAGATGTGCTTGGATCTTGCTTGCAGCATCTGGCAGTGGGTAGCAGAACAAAGGTAGGAATCTCACAGGCCCTCCTGTGTCTGTTCTGGAAGAGGCTCCGTGGTGGTGGCACTAGCATTTGCAGCCGAATTCAAGACTTCTCCAAAATCACCACCAGCAGGTTTGGTTCCCCCTACTTTAGACTTTAAAAAAGTTCAAAAAAGGGAAAGACATTATGAAACATAAAACTAGCTGATTCTGCATAAAGTAACTCTAATTTACTTTCAAGAATGAACAAATCAGCAACCTTATAGCTCAGTGATTATTATGTATGTATGGAATTTCATATTGTTGTAATGTTCAGTGTGGTTTTATAGTAAAACTCGTGATTCTCCTTTGCTGAAATATTCAGATTGGTAAACTCTATCCTCATCTGCTCCTTGTTCTTCACAGGGAAGTCTAAGAACTTTGTAAAGCTGATTTATTCTAAAGTACCTAGTGAACTCTCTTTATACTTGTAAAATATTTTGTATTGCATCAAATTGCTCATTTAGCTACACTCATTCAAGAAATGTTGAATACAACATGAGAAAGAAATATATATATATATATATATATATATATATATATTTCTCAGTTACAGTATAAGCTTTCTAACCCTTTACTACTTAAAGTGTGGTTCAAGGACTTACTTACACACTCAGCATTACCTGGGAGCTTATTAAAAAGGCAGGATCTCAGATACCCTTTATATCCCACCCAGCTCCAGCTACAGAATTGAAATCTATTCTTGAACAAGATCCCTGAGTGATTCATGTGCACACTGTAGTTTGGGAGGCACTACTCCAACCTGTATGGCCTCAAATTTTGTCATAGGCATTTATTTGAATTTATCTGCCTTGCATTTGTATGATACTTTTTCGAAACCCTTACACATCACTTCATCCTTTTCAATACTAACGTGTATATGCCCTCTCACCGTTACACTGTCCAATAGGCCAGCTAACATTAAGAAACCAGGCAGTGACCATGGATGCAAGAAGCTCATAGTGGGTTTGAACTTGACCTTGCTCTTGGCTCAATCGTAACTGAATGGTCAGAGACCCCTTATTTTCACTCTCATTCTTTTTGGTCTGCCATCCAAAAATTGTTTGGGAAATTTGAATAATGTGTGTTCATTGTTTATTAAATTTATTACCGTACATTCCTTAATTATAACATCAAAACTCCTTGCACTTCAACATGTCTATAACTGAACTCCTCCCCACAACTAGCCCCGTCTCTATTCTTTTTTAAGACTTTATACAGCAGTAGCACCTACCTAGCTGCCCCAGCCTGACATCTGGAGTTGTCCTTGATTCTCAATCAACTTGTTCTACATCCAGTCAATCTTATTTTCCTCTGTCATTTCTCATGTCTAAATAGCTCTAGACTTGGTCCCACTGCACCACCTTAATTCACTCTTCGTCATCTTTGGCTTGGATTACAATTCCCTCCTTCCAAGTAATCTGTCTCCAATCATTCTCCCCTTTGATGTGCAGGGCAGCCAGTGATCTTTCTAAAATGCACAGAAAAAAGTACCACTTGGGTTGTTTAAAACCCTTCAATGGCTTCACACTGCCCCAAGTTCAAACTCTGCAATGTGGCCTATGCATTTCTCTAGCTTCACCTCCTGCTCAATATCCTATAGCACAGGAAGTTCTTGGTAGTCCTCAAAAGGGCCCCCAAACTTCAAACATTCCCCTCAACCTAAAATCCTCTGTTTACATTACTGAGCCCTGTAAGAGGCCTTCTCACCAAGCCAGGTGAAGTTTCTGCTACTTGTCCTTGTCACACCCTCAACTTTTCATGTCAGAACCTTACCTCATTTTAGGTGCATCTTGCAGAAGGGACTCATGTTTCTCTTTTTCACTGTGGTAACTCTGGTGCCTAATACTCATTGCCTGGCACATGGCACATGCTCATGTAATCACAGATGAATCAATCAACCCAAAATCTAAATGGACCTCATGTATAATTAAATATAAATGTAATTTAACAAAATCATATCCCCAGCATATACCTATATTTTACAGCTTCCTTGGGATACTTGGGGTATCTGTTTAATACACTATGGTTTTGTTTTTTTTTCTTGGGGACAGAGTCTTGCTCTGTCACCCAGGAGTGCACCGGAGTGCAGTGGCATGATCTCAGCCCACTGCAACCTCTGCCCCTGGGCTCAAGCGATCTTCCTACCTCAACCTCTCAAGTAGCTGGGACTGCAGGTATATGCCACCACATCAGCTAATTTTTGTATCGTTTTTGGTAGAGAGGGTTTTTGCCATGTTGCCCAAGCTGCTCTCAAATTCCTGGACTCAAGTGATCTGCCTGCCTCAGCCTCACAAAGTGCTGTGAGCCACTGCGCCCAGCCAACACACTGTATGTTTTTAAATTACATTTTTAATCTGAATAGTGCCTAGTTATATTTTAAAGCAGATTTCATTACAGTTTATAGAATCTAAATATATTCAGGAGAGTATATAGTAAATGACCTGGAAGTTTCTCCTCATGTCCAATGTCAAAAACTCATAAGATTCCTGGTTTTCCAATTTGCCATTTCAAAAATTAATGCTAGGGGCAGATTTCAAGGAGAGGCTATCACAGCCTAGCAATATTGAGAACTGAATTATAGTAATTCTTGTCTTCTTGCAACTACAGTTTGCTTTCAAATATATGACTTGGCACTAAGAAAAATAAAGCAGGTCTCTTGAAATGACATAGAAGAATGACTCTTATATATATTTTTACTCATCAAATGCATATTGAGCAACATGCCAAGGACTGATCTAAGCCTTTGATAAGTATCAGTGACCAAAAAGAACACGTCCCTGCATTCATGGCTCACAGAGCATCATGCTAGTTAGGGCTGAGTGAAAATGTTGTAGAACTGTGTGTGTGCAGTGTAACTCCTCTTCTGAAAAATATTCATATGTCTGCATGCAAACAGAAAAGGTGTGTACTAATGTTTGTATGTTCAAGAAAAAAATGATCCACATCACTGTAGAGTGTTTTATTTCAATAAATGAACCCTGTGCTTTTAAAAGATGCATTTCGTGACTCAAAGTTCTGAAAGACTAAACTGAATATTACTTTTTAAACTGACTGATAAAAAAACATTTAAGATACTAGTTTTAATCCTTAAAATATATCCCCTATAATTATCAGAGTTAGAAAGTAATGAAAATATGGGTTTTATCAAATGCCCATCGATGATAGACAGGACAAGGAAAATGTGGCACATATATACCATGGAATACTATGCAGTCTGTGTCCTTTGTTAGGGACATGGATGAATCTGGAAACCATCATCCTCAGCAAACTAACACAGGAACAGGAAATCAACCACCGCATGTTCTCACTCATGGGCGGGTGTTGAGCAATGAGAACACATGGACACAGGGAGGGGAGCATCACATACTGGGGTCTGTTGTGGGGGAAAAGGGGAGGGACAGCAGAGGGTAGGGAGGTTGGGTAGGGATAACATGAGGAGAAATGCCAAATATAGGTGACGGGGGGATGGAGGCAGCAAACCACATTGCCAGGTATGTACATATGCAGCAATCCTGCATGTTCTTCACATGTACCCCAGAACCTAAAGTGCAATAAAATATATATAATATATATGTATGTATGTATATATTATATATATGTATGTATATATTATATATATGTATGTATATATATATTAAAAACCTTCAAAAAATAAAAAAAAAAGAAAATATGGGTTTTATACAAACTCTGCAGAGGTTTGGGCAGTAGATGGGAACTAGACAACCTTTGAGGATGCTTGTGATCTTAAGAGTTGATCATTTTACAGCTTTGAATATAATCTCGAAGGTAATATAATTTACAAATCAATAAAGCTAATTACTATGGGGAAATGTTCACCTTCATTGAAATCAAAGAAATCAAAAAATAAAAACAGTGAATCATAAATGATGATGGCATCATTATAATAAAATATCCAACAACTGAGGACTGAACAAACATCCATTATAGGTAATATACAAGCAGCCATTGCACATAATATTGAATGAAAATACTTAACTGATACAGGAAAACGATAATGATGTATGGCTACTTCTTTTTTAAAGCATAACAGCATAATACTACATAAATATATTACTGTCTTGAGTGGTAGGACCAATTTTTTTGTTTTCTTTCTTGTGCTTTCTATATTCTTGTTAATTGTTGACAGAAAGTTATATTAAATTTTGTCCAACTACAAAGGTACTTGAATAAAGCAAAATGCAGCACACATTTCTCAAGTGCCACTGCTTTGTAAATTGTACATTTCCTGACAGCATACACTAAAAAGGTATTCAGTGCATAACACCTTAAATGTCTACTAGTAACATAAGGAGTAAAGTTCTTTACATTCTTTAGATATTTTTAGAAAGAAATATTAATGTAAATGATTTACCCACACCAAAGTTAATTAAGACACCAGGTAATGTATCAAAAAGACCCTGTTCATCTCTCTACTTGCCTTTAAGTTTTCGACCTTTTCTTCAAATGATTTGAAAGTTGGGGAGTTTCTATGGAGAGAAAAGAAAAACAAATAGTAAAATTACAAATACTGAAAAAAATCCAACTAATTTGAAAACATCATTGATTATATTCCTCTTCAACATTATTCTCAATTGGCAAAACAATAGACATAATTATCTGTATCATATATGTGCAGGTACATACATACAAGTATTTATAATGTAGGATTATCAATTTCTGATCTAATATTTTTAAGAGTATGCATTTGATTCCATGAATCGGGCCAGCCTCAGACATAAGTAATATAGTCAAGTACGTGTGTAAGGAGAGAGAACAAAGCCAGGTAAAAAGGCAATTCTGTCACTTCACCAACCAACTTGTCATGGTACAAGAAAATGCCACCATTAGATCAGTTTAATTTTGGTTAAGGTACTACGCTCTAAAACTCCTATTTTGATTCACATCTTCCCTGGTAGAATTTCTACATGAACACACATCACCCAAGTGAGACAAGCTTATGAGGTTCAATATCAAGGAGCAGCATAATAGGGAAAGCAGGGACCAAAAGGAAGGGGGAGGAGCATAGAAATGGCTTTGCCTACTTCACAACGCTGCCCTAAAGGATGAGGAGAGCACACTGAGCCCACAGGACGTTCATTTATCATGTTACAGTCACATCTATCCATATTTATTAGGAAGGATCATAGTGCCTTTGTCTCTCACAAAGGCGCTTTGGAAACAGGGTTTCCAACACTGTTATCCTATCCAACTGACCTTGAATATCCTTTCTACTACCAAATTGAAAAATGCAAAGAAGGGAAAAGAGGTTTCTTCCTTCCCGTGGTGGTGATGGCAGAACAGTTAAGCCAACAGCTCTCCCAGTGTGGTCCCAAACCAGCTGCTATGGCAGCTATCAGGAAGTCATAAGCAATGCCAATATTCAGGTCCCACCCCAACTCTACAGGATCAGAGATTCTAGAGGCGGGGCCCAGCAAGCAGGGGTTTCATGAGCACTCCAGGTGATTTTGATGGACAATGAAGTTTAAGCCAAGCACAGATTATTAAAAATCCTCTACCTCTCTAGAGAGGTTAGGTGAGGTAATATCACTTGCAAGTGCTAATGAAAGCAGATAGTAGAATTAAATCAGTTGGCTCCAAATGTCACAGTGAGATGAGGGAAGTGAAAATGGGAAGGATGAAGAAAAGAAGAGTGTAACTAACGTGAATGCAGACAGGTGCCAGGATAAGAGAAGGTTTGTTAGCAAGCAGTGCTCCCTTTTTGAAGTAAACATTTCAGACACGAAACAAAGGTTTACAAAATAAAACAGAAATCATTCTTTTTTCAAAAACAAAAACATTTAATGGATCTCTTGTACCCATCCCAACATCAGAGAAAGTATAGCTGAAAACTGATATAGTGTTAAACACAGCTCATTTCAAGGGGAATTCTAGTTCCTTAATTCAGAACAGTTCAAGTTAAACATGTAAATTAAAAAAAAAAATGTAAGACCAACTGCATTTCATAAAAACATACTTTACCTCATAGCAGGCATGCTAATTGAATGCTGAATGGAGCGTATACTAAGAGGCAGCATTAAAAAGAGATAGAAATAAGGTTAGTATAGTGGTGCTTCGACATTATTAAAAGCTGACAAAACTTAGCTTCCCAGGAGCTTTATTCTTTTGGTGCCAGGAAGAATTACCTACTTTTTGAGGTGGAGGGGATCAAAGTTATTCCAACATAATTTACTTTTTTTCAGGAGCCAATTAATTTCCAGGAGTTACTAGAGCTAACAATATCACCTTGCATTTTTACAGCACTTTGAAAACTAAAGTGCTTTCACCTAGAGCTGTAAGGCATATAGAAGTTAAATTACCCTAGGTCACAGCAGAATCAAAAATAGAACTTGGGTCTTCTAATTCAATGTTTATTGCCTCCCCTCAAAAATGAAGCATGCCCACACACACACATACACATACACAAGCAAGGCCAGGGAAGGGCTCCTAGTAAGACAGGGAGGCAACTGCCCACTCAAGGGCAATGACATTCACTGACCACTCAGGTCCCAGGCTGTCTACTGATGCCTTCTCCAGTCGAGAGCACCTCATGAGAGTGCCTTCATTCCTAGGCTCATAAAATGACTGTATTCTGCTGATATTATTACTATCATACTATAATAGTTTGACCACTGGCACGACTTTGGTAAATAAACTTTCCTGTATAGGTTCAAGGTATTAATTCTCAGTTATATTTAAATATTTTGTGTGCTTATTTTCTTTTCTTAAAGACTCATGTGTTACAAATGATAACATGTCTTCAATGTAGCTCCTAAAATCTAGTTTTACATTAATATCTGATAACATGGACAATGATTGTGATATACATGCTGGCAATCTATGTAATCAAGATTATCAATGAAATATTTAAACATCTCTGTACTTGATGTCTTACGTAACACAAAAAGATGCATGTAACTCAGCATTCTCTCTAGCTTACTTACAATGGTGGTCAATACGTAGGGTATAAGACTATAATAATCTATTATGGGAGGAATTTGATTGTTCTTTTTGTACTTGGATCTTTCAAAGTGTGTTGATCCCAATCTCTAAATTTACAAAACAAGAACTCTTAAGTATCACCTGTCCTTCCTCAGACCCTTCTGCTGAAGCTGTCTGGAATAGTCACATTGCCACAAACCACCTTCTATCATTACCAATATGATAACTTGATCAGTGGAGCACCGCTAACCTCCCAGTGGCCTACAAATTGTTTGGAATGTATGAAAAAATGAAGAGGTGAAGACAACTGAGACTCTTATCCTAGCATATTGTAATCAGGACACCAAGCTGCTGGACACTTAGATGTTGAAGAGGTTCTGGGGGACCAGGTGAAAGCTGAGAGAACGCAGAGGCAACCAGTTCCCAAAGAAAGAATTGAATGTAAGCACAGAGAGAGGTAGAGAAAATGAGGTCAGGAGAGGCCATCATGCAGGGAATCCACCATGACGGGAGATAAACAGGTTTCTTGGTTTTGTTCCTAATAATCAAAACTCTTCATTAGAACATTCATTTTGGCAGAAATTGCCAAAAAAGGTGAGTAATTGTCAAATATGTGATAAATTCCTTGTCCAGGGGACCCACACATTAAATTTGATAGTATCAACAAAATGAGGAAACAGGTGCATAGCGTAGTGCAAATTTCAGAATTTCACAGCTAATTCTAGTCACTGTCCCTAAGAACCCAAGTAAAATATCACTGTCTCCAGAGTGGACTGGCTGGGCTCTATACCACTTTACCCAGCACATACCTACTAAATAGGTTTCAGTGAAACACTGAAAAAAAATCAGGATAATCTGATTGTTACTAAGTACTTTCCAATCTCATACTGCATTTACTCTTCCTTTGAAAAAGTCATTTTATTAAAACAGCTGAACTGATTTTTAAAAAATCCTTGTTTCTCATGTGAAGGAAAATGATGAGAAAAAGAAAGAAGCCAAAGAGAAAGGCACCTGGGTTCAACTGAAGCACCAGCTTGCTCCACCCAGAGAAGCACACTGTGTGAGAACCAATGGGAAGGAGCCTGAGCTGCTGGAACCCATTCTCTATGAATTCTTGGCATAATATGTGTTAATAAAAGACCTCTGGACTGTAAAAATGTTTATCTTCATTGAATAGAAGTGTGGTGTCCTCTCCCCAAAAGAAATACTTAAAGCAAATTTAAATTGTGTCCTAATTCATTAGTCTTTACTATTCAAATTTAATGTATTTCTTGTGGAAAGACATGAGATAGCTTATTGCAACGAATTACTCAGTTGGCTAGAAAATAGCCAGGTATTATGTATGAAATATCTGTACTGGTTTGAAGACAGTCCCTCTAAATCATCAAGGTGGAAATAATTTTCAAAAAAAATTTTTTTTAAGTCCTTGTTTCTAACACAGTTATCTGATCCTTTCATCCGTAATACTAATAAGAGGGGAGCGGGTAGAGGGAGAAGGAGGAAGGAAGTAGCAGCCGGGGGAGGAGGAGAAGGGAGGTCATGGCTAACGTGTTGGAATGCTTACTACGTACCACGTATGCTTTTCAGAGCTATCAGTGTAATATTATTCCACTTTGCCCTCACATGATCTCTTGATGTCAGTGATCACAGCAGCTACTGTCCAAAGTAACTGCTGAACAGTGTCCAGAGGGGCAATGTCTTAAACCACCACTGCTCTGGGGAGGCCCAGGAGGACAGTGCAGGCTCCAGGACTAGGTGTGCTTGGTTCCAGTCCTGATGATCAGCACGTACACCTGCTGTGCAACCTTGGGGAAGTCACTTAATCTCTCTATGGCTCAGTTCCCTTATCTATAGCATCAAAACAATAATAGCATCTACCTCTGAGGTACTATGGTCTCGCTGGACTTATAAACGTTAATTGTTATTATAACACATGACTTTAATTGAAACACGAATTAACATCTACTTTATATTATACTTCACATATGCATAGACAACAAGGAAACAGGAGGGGAAATATAAGCATACCACCTGAGGGAAAAGCAGGCTTCCCCAGAGGGCCTACTAGGACAGCACTCATGACCATGTCCTCCTTGGCCTTGCTACCACCACACCTCATTCTCAGGACATCAAAAGCAGCCCGCTCTCTCTCTCTGTTTCCTTATACATCTCACTTCCCCAACCAAGGCATAAGGCAAATACTTAAATCCCAAGTGCTGATTTATCAACTGACTATGTAAAATAAAAACTGTTGCTGAGTCTAATACATTCAGGTTGGCAAAACTGGTGCATTTTCTCCCTCTATATCCATAATTACATCAGGGAGTAAAATCACTGGCATAAATTTTCCAGGTAAAATGGACTCAGAACAAATATTGAATGGGATTAACCAACTATTTCAGAGCACTTAGCAAAAGGGGCCTCCTGCATCCATCTCCATGAGAGAAAACGACTTGCTGCTGGGATTGGAACACTCAAAATCTACAGCCCAGGCTCCCTTTCTTTGGATAGTTCTTGGGGGAACATGGCCAATATTTGCCTCTTGGGGGAACATGGCCAATATATGCCTCATATAAGCTAAAAGATGTAGGTTTTCTTTATATATGTGAGCACATTAAATCAGAACACAATCAGGACTTCTTGGCCTTGAAATTATCTTTTAAAGTCCTTTATCCAACCTTTGATTTGCAAGAATTACAAAGTATAACTTTCAAAAGATAATCTCATTTTTTTTCATATCCAGACTTGTAATCAAGAGCCTTACTTTAACCTCCACACACTGATAGGCAATTAAATATTCATAAAAACTTAGTATTCATAAAAACTTATTATTCATTAAAAACAAGACTGAAAATGGTACAGCATACTCTCAATTGTATTTTTTAAATCAAATGGCCAGTGATTGTTAAAAGGAGCTAGAAAAGAGCTGCAAAACGCAATTTGTTGCTGATGAATTCATAAGACAGCACACACTGGGCCACACCTAGGTACAGCTTTAAAGTATAGAAAGGTATTCTTTAAAGGTATAGAAAAATCTAGTGATACACACTGAAGAAACATCATCCTCAATAGTCCTTTTATATCTTATAGTGATGTTTGTATCATATCTAACATTTTATAACCAGTACTGATGAGGCTCTTCATTCTTTTTTTTTTCTTTTTTTTGAGACAGACTCTCACTCTGTTGGCAGGCTGGAATGCAGTGGCGTGATCTCAGGTCACTGCAACCTCTGCCTCCTAGGTTCAAGTGATTCCCTGCCTCAGCCTCCCAAGTAGCTGAGATTACAAGCACATGCCACCACATCCGGCTAATTTTTTGTATTTCAGTAGAGACAAGGTTTCACCATGTTGGCCAGGATGGTCTCAATCTCCTGACCTCGTGATTCGCCCACCTTGGCCTCCCAAAGTGCTGGGATTACAGGCGTGAGCCACCAAGCCCGGCCTCCATTCTTAACTTATCCCAAGTCCCCACTCTTCCACTACTCCACGCTAAGATTTTAAGCTTGATTCTAATAAAAGCCATGTCTTCTTTATGGTTATGCTCATAGGATCTGTCCACAGTAGACACTCTAATGTCAGCAGAATGGATGATGTGACTGGCTCTGTATTCAGTTACTTACAGCACTTTTTAATTGAATGCCAACGATACACAATTACCTATCATTGGTTACTTGATTTTTTTTAAGCATAATTTTAGCCTTAAATAGTTCAACATTTAGAGTTTATATATCCCTATGATTTACTCTGACTTCCAGGGATAAGTGTCACCAAGACAGGAGCTGTAAGTACCTGTTTGCTGACTTAAAAAGGCAAGTAGCTAGACTACCACTAGTGATTATTTAAGAAAATAATCTGCATCAATAGGAATAGAGATGAAGACTACTATATTATCCTTCCTGCATACATTCTAAAGACTTTCCTCCACCTTAGTTTCCTCCAACAACTAATTAGATAATCAGAGAGTCTGCCTGGGAAAGAGAGAGGTTTGCTCAACATCACGAAGTCTCTTTCTATAAGGCATGCTTTGAGCTAATATCTTTTTAATATGCTTTTTTTTACCTTAATATACTTTCTCCTTTTTCAAACCATGAAAGTTGCCTTGTGTACATAAAGAGTATAACAAGTGTAAAGAAATAATAAAATAGTAAAAACTACAAGCTAAAACAAGTATTAAAAAGTGCAGAATAGTGGTAGATTTTACCTTATGTATATTTTACCACAATAAAAAAAAAAAAGTAGAGTAACCCATAGAAGATGGAAGACTAACATCAGGAGGCAGTCCATATGCAGTCTATTACAATTGCGTAATGAAACCCAGGTGAAGAAGAATTCCAACATCCTTACAAAAGCACCAAAGAAACAAAAGCATCAAAAACAAAGTCAGACATTAAAAGGGAGGAATTTTGCATGCCATGGTAAAACTGCTTCTTTTTACCAAAGAAGTAAAGAAATGTCAAAATTATTTCCATATCCCTTGAACCACAGTGTCAAATACTTCTTTTAATTTATCAATTACCCATGGTATACAAGAAACCCTCCCTTGAAATTAGGAATGCACTAGAGAAAAAGATACTCCAAACACAAGAAAATTATGTACTGGACAAACATCACCCAATGTAGCATATAATCTAATCTCAGCACACTTCTTATACAACTGCTAGACTGCAGTGATGGTTCAAACTCTCCTTACCTAAAGGAATGTGAAAAGGCTTGCAATCTGTAAAAAGCCAGAGTAAGCATTAAAAAAGAAAGGAAGTCCTGATAAATCTAAAACAATTAAGTAAACTAAATTTTAAATGTCTAATGTTTTTCCTGGGCTCTAAACTGCTACACAATTCAGTCAGCATACAGAAAATGAACACCTAATAGATGTATACATAATTGTCAAAAGAGTTCAAGAAAGCTGTATTTATTACGTTATGCTTAGATGATGACAATCTAAATATAATGAGGAATTTAGTTCTTTCAGTATCAAGAATAACACTTAAATTGACCAAACCTATTCAACCAACAAATTCTGGTTGTAAGATACACTTTCTCCACAAATGCAAAACACAAAGCCATGCAATCTGAGCATTTTTTTTTTAAACACAAATCTTGCATGCCAACAGAAGCACAGCTGACTTCAACCACATTTGTCATTTTCATCACTGTGCTAATCCACATGAGTGAAGGGGAACACAAAAGCACTGTGAAGTGGTTTTATCAAAATGGCAAGGAAAACTCTGCAGACTAAAGTACAAACAAACAAAAACTCAAAATCAAGATTTTGGCCTAAGCATGAATGTAGTTACAGCTTACAGGTTAGTATAAATCGGTGCAAGGATGAGCATGTTGTAATCACACCATGGTAAAAAATGTCACATACAGAACATGAAGCCAGGTCTCAGTCAAAGCGTGCACTTCAATGCTCCTGTAGTCATCCCCAGTAACACACCAGGCTCTGTCCACAATCACAAATTTGCAACCAAAGACATACTTACCCTGCATGAGCATGAAGAACTAAAAAGACACAGAAGTTCACAACCAGAATTTTTCAACAACCTTTAATGATGATCAGATGATTATCTGATGTTAGAATGCTAGGCCTAGAAGACCTAGGTACTGGTTTGAGCCTTCCAGGTACTGGTTTGAAGGAGTGCCCTCCCTCACTCTAACAGGAGTAGCTAGCATCAACTAGAGCCAAGATCAGGAAACAGATGCAGCCACAACAACATTTTAATTTGCGTCAGCTACTTAATGAGCAAGGAAAAATGAGGACATACTTTACGTCTTCCAGCTTTTTGGTGATGACTGAGCCAACAGACGAAAAAGCAGCTGAGGCCTTCTGTCCAGCCTGGGACAAGGTTTCAGATGTCTTCTTGTAACTATATTAAATTATAAACACACAAAGCAAAGACAAGTCAGCTGATCTTTTCTAATATCAATTGTTGTCACCACCTGCTGGACAACTCTCAAAAAGAGAAAACATGTTTCAGAACTTCTAAAATCCTTCATAACCACCAGGGCAGCATCACCGCATCTTCATACACTCAATCCTCATTTCAGGCACAATCTTCTGTAGTGCTCTAGTCCAGCCAGAAAGACAGAGGCCTCTAAAGGCAGGGCCAAAGAAGTCAAGGTGAGGGCTAAAAATAATCATCAAACAAAGATAAAAACAAGCCAGGATCTGAAAGAACTCAGATCTCTTGTTCTTTTCTCACATAATCCAAACAAAACAAAAATGAAATCAAATTCCTCAGATGCCTCTGTCAACTTGATTTCCTAAAAAAGGGCCAGAAGCAAGAAGTAGCTGGGATAAGTAGGACCCATGTGTATTTTATTATCCAAATACATTTTGTGGGTATCCTTTTTAAAAAAAAATTTGCATGTCTTTACAGCTACCAAATAAGGACTTGCTGTACTTTCAGTAAAGTATGTAAAATATGCAATGCTGAAAATTATTCTAGCGTGATATCTGCTATAATGCAAAGGTATAATTTACCACCTCCTTCCCTGCTACCTGGAGATTAGAGAAGGGAAAAGCAAAAACAAAAAAATGATGAAAACAAAAACAACAAAAAACAAATAAAATAATATTGTACCTATCCTAACAATCCCCACATTATGGGAAAGAATGCTCAGGCATTTTTACTTACCCTGTCAAGATCAAATACCAATAAAAAACATGGTTTATGGTAATACTGTCAAAAAAAATAGTTTCCTGTATGTTTTCCCACTGCCAACTTAGATGGGTAGAAAACAGACCAAAAGATTGGGCATTCAAGTACTGTCATGTCAAATGCAGTTGGCCTCACTGCTGATGGTTACACACTGTAAAACGACCTCTAAGCTCACCGGCTCTGCAGATGGCACTCAATACAGAAGACAGAGCAGTTCAGATTCTGCTAGAAGCTTGCTCCTCCTTGTGCCGGCAAACAAAACTGCATTATGATAATGCTGTATCATAGTATGTGTGGTCAAAAAGACAAAAAGCTTAAGAGACGGACCTCCGCCAAGAGCACATATCCGAGACTATGACCTGAGAATCTTATGATACATATAGAACAGGGTTAAAATAAATAAATAAATAATAATAAAAACTGGCTCCAGGCCTGAATTTGATTCCCCACTCCACATTTTGAGAGATTTATGACCTGAAAACTTAATTCATCTGAGCCTGTTTCCTTATCCAGGGTTACCTCACCACCCACTCTTACTGGGTTATTCTGAGGACTAAAGGACACAATGTACATATTTGTGGCACATCAATACATAACACTTATGGAACTTGAATTTTATTTCTCCAACTGGCTTTCTTTCTATTCCTTAGAATAAATGGTCTGGAAAAAATCAAAGTTACAAAAGAGGCAGGTACGCTTGAAAATTAGAAAAAAACGTGTCCCATGTCATCCTAAGAAAAGTTGTTGAAGCATCCTCATCCTCTTTTTCTTCCCCTCCCCAGACAAAAGGCACAACAGTGTCCTTTATATTCCCAAGGAAAGGGTATGATCGAGGGAACATACGCAGATGTTGCTGTCACGTCTTGCCACCCTTTGGCAATGTTCTGTTTTAGTTCCTGTAGTGAATTGATTCCAAGTTTCCGCTTGATCTCTGCTAGATGCTTCTCTTTTGCTGCTAACACTTGAGACAGGGTCTGGATTTCTTCTTCTACCTATGAGGAAGGGGTTTGGGGTGGGAATATAGCAAAAGTCATTCAGTAAATTAAGATTATTGGCACAGAACTACACCCAAAATTCTAGTCGTTAAAAATTTTTTGAATCATTTATCTTTCTCTCTAAAAACAACACAGAATGTTGTTGAGTAGACTGGTTACTTGCTGATCTCTCCTGTAGAGCTTCTCTCTCCTCTTCCACGGGAGCCCTTTATAATCCCAACTTAAGTTGTTTTGGGCCTTCTCTTCTCTCCTTATGCTTCCTTACTCAGCTATCTCATGTAGGTTTAGGATTCAAAATGTCTACACACATAATTCTTGATAAAGTACTCTAACAGCCACTCTCCCGACCTCTGGGTCTGCCTTTCCAGCCCAGACATTTCTCTTTGAATGCCTATAAAACTTGTATTTGTATACTAAATCAAAACAATCTCCACCCCTACCAAAACACACACAACCAAGCCAAACTCAAATCCAACCTCCTTGCATATCTGATACGAGTCTATATGTACTGGATACATATACTTAGTCCCCGTGTTTCCCAAAGTCATGGCCATAATAAATCAAACTGCCTCCTCTAGAGAGCCCTGCAGTGGTTTCATGCGAACCCCTTGATGCTGACTGTCCAGACTGGGCTAGGTGGGCAGAGGCAGGCCCTGACCCACGGACAGCCACCCGTCAAGTGGCCAAGAGCCAGTGGATGAGCCTGGTGTGGAAAGAGGTGCTCAACTACTCAGTCTCTCTCTCAGGAATCTAGTTTGAGAAGTGAGATGGCATTGCGAGTAAAAGCTGAAAAGACTTGAAGAAGCCTTGAGGTGAAGGTAGGGCACAGTGAGATTATGAAAGGCATGGAAAGCTTAAATATGCTTGAGGAAGCTAAAACTGTAAGCAGAAGCTAGGAAGAAAAGGAAAAAAACAAACAGTAGAACAAAAGGCTAATCCAGAAAAACAGGTGGACTCTATTTCAGTAACAGGGAAAAGGGCAGACTCTCTACTTCAGAGAGAAATAGACACCATGTGGAAGAGCCTTTATGTCCCAGGAAATTGAAAAACTAGGTCCCTAACGTATATCCATTAACATTCAAGACCCTCAGAGAAATGTGTCTCCTGTCTTGCAAAGCCGTATTCTCAGCCTGACCTGCACAGCATTTCTATGATTTCAAAGACAACATGCCCTTTAAAAATAACGTAGAGTATTGCGCAGTAAAATGTTTTCACAGATAATTAAATTTTTAGAGAACATGAAACAAAATTAGTGCAATGGAAAAAAGGATAAATCAAATGTGATGCAGCTGCCAAGAAAAAAAAAAGAAGAACCTACAGCATCACTCTTAGATGAGACTAACTGGATCGGAGGACCCACAGAACAAATAAAGAATCCCCTGTGCTTGTCAGAGTTACAAGTACTACACCCAGTTTTGTCACATTTTAAGATGCATATTGACAAAGTGGAATATGAGAAGAAAAGGACAACAAAAGAGGAAAGAATAAGGTTCAAAATTAAGTAAATTAAATGATTTGCCCAAAGTCATCAAACAAATAATGTAGGAACCAGAATTTCTACCTAGGTTTTCTGAATGCATGTCTCAGTTTACTGGCTGAATTCTTACATACTCTCTCTTAAGCTTCCCAATTCCTCTGTCTCTATCTCAAACTCCAAATCTTCAGCCACTTCTATGAATAGACTTAAACGGTAAGTCTAAGCACCTCTCTGAGGTACTCACTTGCTCTAACGAAAGCTGCAAAGACAAACCACTGTAAATCTTTCTGAACAATGCACAACACAGTATATCCCCACCTTTGTTGGTTAGCTTGTGCTGCTAACACACCTAGCCCTGCACATCATGGCTGTGATTCCTTAATTCAACATACGCATGTAAAATAGAGTGACCTTAAAAGCATAAAGAGCATGATTAAGAATCTCTGATGTGTCTATCACTATATACGAAGATCAACTCGAAATGGACTAAAGACCCAAAACCATCAAACTACTAGAAGAAAACATAGGAGAAACACTTCAGGACATTGGTCTAGACAAAGATTGTATGGCTAAGACCTCAGAAACACAGGCAACAAAAACAAAAATAGACAAATGGGACTAAATTAAACTAAAAGCTTCTGCACAGCAAAGGAAATCATCAACAGAGTGAAGAGATAACCTATAGAATGGGAGAAAATATTTGCAAACTATTCATCTGACAAGGGACTAATATCCAAAAAATATAAGGAACTCAATTCAACAGCAAAACAAACAAGCAATCCCATTAAAAAAGTGGACAAAGGATCTGAATAGACATTTCTTAGAAGAGACATAGAAATGTCCAACAAATATATTAAAAATGTTCAACATCACTAATCATCAGAGAAATGCAAATCAAAATCAAAATGAGATATCACCTCATACTTGTTATTATGTCTATTATATAAAAAAAAAAAACAGACGCTGGCAAGGATTCAGAGAAAAGGGAACTCATACACTGTTGGTGGGAATGTAAATTAGTACAGCCACTATGAAAAACAGTATGAAGGTTTCTTAGAAAAACTAAAAATAGAAATACCATATAATCCAGCAATCTCACTATTGGATATTTATCCAAAGGAAAGAAAATCAGTATATCAAAGGGATGCCTACAACCCCATGTTTATTGCAGCACTATTTACAATAGCTAAGTGTCCATCAACAGGTGAATGGATAACGAAAATGTGGTATACACAATAAAATACAATTCTGCCGTAAAAAAAAAGAATGAAATTCTGGGAAATATTGGCAAATTACATATCTAATAAAAGTCTAGTATCCAGAATATATAAAGAAGCTTAGAACTCTATAATAAAAAGACAGCCCAATTAGAAAATGGGCAAAGGACTTAAATAGACATTTCTTCCAAGATATACAAATGACCAATAAGCACATGAAAAGATGCTTAACATCAGTCATTAGTAATTTAAGAAATGCAAATCAAAACCACAAAGAGATACCAGTTCATACCCATTAGGATGGTTATAATAAAAAAAAACAGATATTAATAAGTGTTGACAAGGATGTGGAGACATTGGAACCCTCAGACACGACTGGTGAGAATGTAAAATGAAGTCTGGCAGCAAAGCAGTTTAACAGTTCCTCAAAAAGTTAAACACAGAGCTACCATATGACCCAGCAATTCCACTCCTAGGTATATATAACCAAGAGAATTGAAAACACACATCTAGGCTGGGTGCAATGGCTCATGCCTATAATCCCAGCACTTTGGGAAGCCAAGGTGAATGGATCACTTGAGGTCAAGAGTTTGAGACCAGCCTAGTTAATATGGTGATACTCTGTATCTACTAAAAATACAAAAATTAGTCAGGCATGATGGTGGCATGCCTATAATCCCAGCTACTCAGGAGGCTGAGGCAGGAGAATTGCTTGAACCCAGGAGGCAGAGGTTGCAGTGAGCTGAGATCGTGCTACTGCACTCCAGCCTGGGTGACAGAGTGAGACTCTCTCAAAAAACAAACAACGAAATAACAACATATATCCATACAAAAAAACCTGCATACAATTGCTTATAGCAGCATTATTCATAATAGTCCTAGAATCCAGCCACTGTGGAAAGCAATTTGGATACTTCTCAAATAACTTAATACAGAGCTACCATTCAATGGCAGCAATCCCATTACTGGGTATATAAATTGTTCTACCAAAAAGACATCTGCACTCATATGTTCATTGCATCACTATTCACAATAGCAAGGGCACGAAATCAACCCAAGTGCCCATTATCCAATGTGGTACATATACATCATGGAATACTATGCAGCCATTAAAAAGTACAAAATCATATCCTTTGCTGCAACATAGATACAGCTGGAGGCCATCTTCCTAACCGAATTAACACAGAAACAGAAAACCAAAAACCACATGTTCTGACTTATAAGTGGGAGGTAAACATTAGGTACACACGGACACAAAGATAGGGAACACTGAACACTGGGGATACCAGAAGTGGAGAAGGATGGGGAAAGAGCTGAAAAACTATGTTCACTACATGGGCAACAGGATCATTAGAAGCCCAAACCTCAACATCACAAGATATTCCCATGTAACAAACCCACATATGCACGCTCTAAATCTAAAATTTTTTAAATAAAAAATGTAAGTTTAAAAATGTTTTAAAGGGCACTATAAAGAAAATGAAAGGGAAAATCCACAGAATGGGAGAAAATATTTACAAATCATATACCTGGTAACTTCGTTTGTTAAATAAATACTATGTTTCCTCTTCCATCAGTCACGATAATAGCACCTGCCCCATAAGACTCTTGTAATAATTAATGAAATAATGCACGTAAAGAGCTCGGCTTAATGCCTCCCACACAGCATGTAGTCTGTAGACATTAGGTACTATTACTATCGTTTTTATTCTGTTGTTAATAAAACAAAACTGAGAACTGACAAGGATTTGGGGGAAAAATGTTCTTTCAAAGCACTAAAAGTTCTGGATAGCATCGTGGTCATGTTGCCATATACTCTTAAAAACCATTAGACCCAGGCATAATGCTACTTCCAGGACTTTATCCTAAAGTACCAATTGAAGAAGTGCATAAAGGCTTACATGAAGGTTTTTTCATCAAACTGGTGTTCATAATAGCAAAAAATGGAATCCAAATGTTTATAAATGACATAAATTAAAAATGAGCTTGAAGAAATAAAAAATGGACTACGCAGCAATTTAAAATGAGGTTGTAGAAGAGTATTTATTGGGATAAAAATGTTTTTTGAAAATCAGTTAAGTGGGAAAAAGTAATCTGTATTGTAATGCCCTCTAAAAATGTAGAAATATATGGCCAGGCATGGTGGCCCATGCCTGTAATCCCAGCACTTTGGGAGGCCAAGGTAGGTGGATCACCTGAGGTCAGTAGTTCGAGACCAGCCTGACGAACATGACAAAACTCCACCTCTACTAAAAATACAAAAATTAGCTGGGCATGGTGGCACGTGCCTGTATTCCCAGCTATTCGGCAGGCTCAGGCAGGAGAACTGCTTGAACCTGGGAGGCAGAGGTTGCAGTGAGCCGAGATCGCACCATCACACTCCAGCCTAGGCAACAACAGAGTGAAACCCTGTTTAAAAAAAAAGGGGTGGGGCTTATCGCCCATCTGCCTTATCCATTCTATCCCCACCTTGTTTATAAAACTTTAGGTAAAAAAATGAATAATACAAACAGACAGAAAACCAATAAAGAGATGACTTGAATAATACCATACATCAATTACACCTAACACGCATATGTACAGAACAACTCACCCCAAAACAGTAGAAAATACACTCTTCTCAAATGCACATGGAACATTTTCCAAGACAGAGTATGTGTTAGACAACAAAACAAGTCTCAATAAACTTAAAGTCATACAAAGTACCTTCTCCAACCACCACCATGAAATTAGAAATCAAAAACAAAAGGAAAACCAGAAAATTCACAAATAAGTAAAAATCAAGCCACACACTTTTAAACAACCAATGGGCCAAAAAATAAGTCACAAAGGAAAACAGAAAACACCTTGAAATGGAGGAAAACCAAAACAACATATTAAAACTTACAGGATGCAGTTGAAGCACTGTCAGTAAGAAATGTATAGCTGTAAATGCCTACATTAAAAACAAATCTCAATAACCTAACTCTATACTTTAAGGAATTAGAGAAAAAAATTTTAAAATATCAAACTACACCCAAAGCTAAGAGAAGAAAGGAAATAATAAGGATTAGAGTGCAGATAAACAAAATGGACAATAGGAAACAAGAGAGAGAATGAATAAAAGCAAAAGTTCATTCTTTATAAAGATCAGAAGGAAAGGAAAAAGGGAAGGGAAAAAGGAAGGGAAAAGGAAAGGGAAGGGAGGAAGAAAGAAAAAAAAGATGGCTAGGTACGGTAGCTCACGCCTGTAATCCCAGCACTTTGGGAGGCCAAGGCAGGTGGAACACTTAAGGTCAGGAGTTTGAAACCAGCCTGGCCAACATGGCAAAACCCCGTCTCTACTAAAAACACAAAAATTACCTGGGCATGGTGGCACATACCTGTAATCTCACCTACTCAGGAGGCTGAGGCAGGAGAATCACTTGAACCCGGGAGGCAGAGGTTGCAATGAGCCAAGATTATGCCACTGCACTCCAGCCTAGGCGACAGAGTGAGTGTCCGTCTCAAAAAATAAAATAAAAATAATAAAGTAAAATGATTAATTTTTATGTTGAATGAATTTCTTGGAAGAAAGGAAGTTAGGAAAGAAAAAAGCAAGAAGGGAGGGAAGGGGGAGGGGAAATGAGGGAGGGGAATGGAGGGAGGGAGGGAAGGAAGGAGAGAAGGGAGGGAGGAAAGGGAGGCAGGGAAGGCAGTCATGGAAGGGAGGCAGGGGAAGGAAAGGAGGGAGGAAAAGGAAGGAAGGCAGGGAAGGGACAGAGGGAAAGGAAGGAGGGGAGGGAGAAAAGGAAGGGGAGGGAAGGAGGGATCTAGAAGGAAGAAAAAGAGGAAGAAAGTTCGAAAGTGCCCATCTCTGCAACACAACCAAGGGTGGAACAAAGTCACTGATGCACTGAAGAGCAAGTGTGTCAAACGTCAATGAAGTCCCTTAGAAGACACTGCCTACTGCTCTCATTCATTTCCTGCTTCACACCCTACTTTTCACATCCATTTTACCCATATATACATTTTTCTCATATAAAAACGAACTGATGTCACCCTCTTCTATCTCCTCTCCCCTACTCAAGACCTGTTGGAGAAGTAAACACCCATGCTTTCTCTCCTCTGGAAGTGACTATCAACACAGCACCATGTGCTTTAGAAACACAAATGACAGTACATTTTAAGTGCAAAAATAAAGTTGCAAAAGGAATGGTTCTTTACCTTTGCAAGTTCTCTTCTTAGCTCTTCCCGCTCCTCTTCAGATAGGGTCTCTGTGGTACTGATCGTGGCAGCAACATCTTCTCCTTCCTCAGGGACTGGGTCTGTTCTCAGCAGACCTGGTTGGGGATTTAAACAATTTTTTAAAGTGCAAAATCTAAGTAAAATCCTCCTTTAAGCTCCTCCACTGTCCCAGCCAGAATAAAGCCAATTACAGTAGATCCACATATCTTCTCTCTGGACATTCAAATGACCTAACTCTCTCAGCAAAGGACAAAAGAAAATCTGAGCCAACCACGAGAAACCACCAAGTAGACTCTGCCAAATTATGAATTTAGAAAATATAGCATTGTCTTAGCTTCTGTTCATAGTCTTAGCCACAATATAGTTACAGCAGAAGAGAGAAGGGCCCCAAATGAGATCTTGCAAATGCCTTAAATTGCTACACAAGTAAACATTATAAATTTGATGAAAGATTTTAGCCCCTTCCCACTAACCCAAGGCAGGAGTTTGCACATCTCTTCAGCTTGCTGTGGTAATCAAAGCCAGCACTTCATCAATTCAGTAAAGGAGTAAACAGTGAAAGAACTAAATGTCCTAAGTCAATTTTATTCTGTTTCTTTCCATTAGTGGAGGTAGAAAACACCTTCTTGTAGTTTTGGGGGGTTTTGTTGTTGTTATTTGTTTGCGTTTTTTGAGAGGTAGAGACAGGATCTTGCTATGTTGCCCAGGCTAGTCTTGAACTCCTGGCTTCAAGCCATGCTCCTGCCTCAGCCTCCTGCCTCAAGTTCTTGGATTACAGGCGTGAGTCACTGCCACTTCTTTATAGCTTTAAAAAAAAACAACAACAAAAAACAAAGAAACCATATATCTCATCCAGATACCCTTATAAAAGAGTATTAAGATACATGTTCAGAGACATGACCAACAGCCACATAGAGACATTCCACACTACTGAAGACCAATCATACCGCACCCATTCCCCGCAGAGCAGAGCCCATCAGTAATAATGACTGGAGAGTGGCCAGGGGGCAGCTACCCATTAGATCTCCCCTCTTTTTCCTGCCCAACCCTCACCCACAGGCTAAGATGAGGCCAGAAAGGCACCTCAATCCTGGGTGCAAAATTGAAGAAGCCACTAAAACACCCAATATAAATATCTTAATGCAATATTTTCAAAAAATCAAATTCAAAGAACCTATGATGAACAAAATGCCAAATTTTTAACTGGAAGGATTAGTATTGCTGATATGTCCCTCTGACTCAGACTCCAACATGGCTCTGCATGAACAACACTTGCTAATCTCGTCTTTATTTAAAATTGTGTAATTTACTCATGATTTTCTTTTACATTAATTTAAAAATATTATATTCGCATATTATTTGGTGACTAACCTTGTTGTCACCCCCCTACTGGCCTCGGCTGCCTTACCCTAGGCTTCCGTTCAGTTCACAGGTTTGGGATTGCAGAGTCTCCTCTGGCAACAGATTTATTTTATTTATTTTTATTTTTTATTTTTTTTTGCAAAGAAACCAGGGAAAGGTTTACTCCTCTGCCTGCTCTTCCTGCCAGTGTGCATCACAGCCATACGATTGTTCCCTGCTACCCCCAGGACCATTTCTGAGAAGTGCCAATTCAGCCATAGCAGCAATCTGGCATCCTGCCCAACGTGAGGCGCCAGGGAGCAGACACAGAAGAACAGGGAAGGAGAGTAACCACACTGTGGAACAAGCAGCCAGTGTCACAGCAAACATTAGAGAATTACACGAATCAATGAGATGATGCTTATGTACATGGTGTACAAGTTACAAAGGCACTTGGTACAAGGTCTATTGTACACTCGCTGATTAGCAGTAGTTAACAATTATAATAATCGCCATCACCAGCATGGCAGCACCAAAATAGTGCCTACCTGAAAGGAAGTACAAAACTGTTAAAGGCATAAAAGTAACACAAATAAAATAATTCAAAAACCACAAATTGGACTGGCAAAAATATATGATTAAGCTCCTGACTGCATATACAATATTTAATAGGTACAATCAGTAGGTAGAAAAGCTCAATGCATAATTGCTTCCTTAGGTCTTCCTCTAAAATATCTGTGAACGGAATGCCCAAATAATATTTCTAGAATAGAAATCTGATTGTATCACTCTTCAGCTTAAAATCCTTTGGTGGTTCCTTACTGTTTTCAAAGCAAAGTTCAACCCCTGCGGTTAGCACACAGCCCTTATTGGACCCGTCTCCTGCTATCTGGCACTGGCACCTCTTACTCCAACTCCTGCCAAATCACACTGTGAACAAGGTGCTGTACTAGGTACTGTCAGTACTAGTACATTTCCCAGTACTGCCATTTCCCAGGATCCGTGTGTGCTTCTAAATGTATCCTCTATGTCAGATTATGTGAAGAAAGGAGTATGAGACTGAAACTGGGAGTCAAGCATTCAAGTAATAATCATATAAGGCAACACAATAGGAACCATAACAGATACCTCTAAACATTATTTTATTTTTAATGTTTTGTACAGAACTCTCAAGTTCTCCAACTAGAACAGATCTCCAAAACAAAACAAACAAAACTCAGGTACCAAACCATGCCTTAAATAGCAAAGACTCTTTCATGCTTTTTTGATACACACTATATTTTGCAAATCTACTCAGACAAGGGGGAAATTACAGTATGTGATTGCTAACAATGCTTTACGTATACTGCCCAATTCCAAAAAGAATCCAAGGGGAATCTGGTTCTATTCAAGTATGCAGCTGGGCTATCGAGGAAAATAAATCTGCCAGAAAAGAAGATGGCTGGTTGTCCAGGTGGCGTCAAGTCTGCCAGGATGACCTGAAGATTTTATATTCAGCATCTAAGAAAGTTGGGAATTACATGTTCTGCTCTTTCCACATTAGCCCATAGGTGGCAGCAAATCATCATTGTTAAAATTGAAAGGTGTAGTCTGAGAAAAAAAAATCAGAAACTAAAGAACATCAAGGAAGAACAGAATGGTAGATACCAAAATCACCAGCAAAACATCACAGTCATGCCTTGAGAAAATTATTAACCACAGCCACCATGACGGAATGCATTCCATTTACAGACGAGTCCAAACTAAGTGTTTTAAATACTTATGTGCAACACTTGTGTGAGGTGGGGATCCCCGTCACTTCTTACAGATCAGGAACCTGAAGCTTACAGACATTAAGCAACTTGTCCAGGTTAACACACCTAAATATTTGGTGGAGGTCAGATTTTAAACCTAGACAGTCTGATGTAAAAACAAATGCTTCAAATCACTGATCTGAAAACAAAGACAAAAGCAGGGGGCTGACGATCAGACCCAAAAGGTGTCCAGAAGCAATAATCAGACCTTAAAAAGTGAAAGAATCTGGCAGACTAGATCAAAAGCAGTCTTCATTAATTCCAACTCAAGTTACCCTAAACCTGGGAATCCAAATTTTGCCTTATATATTTCATCTAGATATGATCCTGTTTCCTGTATGTTCAGTAATAATATGGTATGTAACATGAAAACAGAGTCTGGCTTTTGGGAGAGAAGATTAACTTCTCATTCACAACATAAAAAAGTGGAAAAATAAGAAACTTAAAAGGATAGATTATTGCCAGGCACGGTGGCTCACACTTGTAATCCCAGCACTTTGGGAGGCTGAGGCAGGTGGATCACAAGGTCAGGAGTTCAAGGCCAGCCTAGTCAAGATGGTGAAACCCCATCTCTACTAAAAATACAAAAAATTAGCCAGGCGAGGGGGTGACAGGCACCTGTAATCCCAGCTACTTGGGAAGCTGAGGCAGAGAACTGCTTGAACCCAGGAGGCGAAGGTTGCAATGAGCCAAGAGTGTGCCACTGCACTCCAGCCTGGGCGACAGAGCAAGACTGAATGAGTGAATGAATGAATGAATGAAAAGTATAGATTATGGAAAACCATAAATAATCCAAGAATTCTTATTTGTTCATTAATTTTAATGGTTTTTCTCAGAATCTGATGGAAAGTTGTTTTTAAAAGACAAAGAAGGTGAGGAAAATACAATTAATATCTACTGACATCTAATAAACCAGCCACTGTGATGGGAAGTCTACGTGTTATAAAAACAAAAACATCCCAAAACCCACACCCAAGAGGAGGATTTTTTTCCACTAGGAAACTGTGGTCCTCTGAGGCTATATAATTTGCCCAGAGTTGCAGAGGCGGGATTAATACTTGGGTCTTTCTCAACTCCTTCACGAACACTTTTTCTTAGAGAAATATCAATAATAATGGCAGGACAAGGAAGCAGGGCCTAGTCTTTCTCCACAGGAACATTTTGCTTTCCTGAGGGTCTAGGAACTTGTGAGGATCCCTGGCTTAAAAGTCACAGACATTATCAACCCAAGTGACTGAAAATGCGTGACCATTTCTTCTATCAGGTTATTAACATTTTAGCCATTGCCTTAATTCTCTCCACCGAGCTGTGCAAACGGATCGTCAGCCTATCTTCAGTTCTGTCCATGGGATCCCTGAAGAGCTATAGGTGGGAGAGTGACAAGTTTAGCCTCATTTCTGGAAAAGTCCTTCCAGCAAGCTGGGTGGAGGGCGGCCTGCCCTGGGAAGAATCTGGAGCCCACTGGCAGGGCGATGCCTCTCACTGATGCCCAGGTGAGAGTTCTAGTGTCTCAGGGGTGAGGATAGAGAAGACAAGCAGAGACACACCCCATCAGTCTGAAGTTACTTGTTACATTTTACATCTTTGAGATGCACTGTACAGTTAATCAGCCAAACAGTCACTGTGACATGGTTATTGCCTGCAAACATGCTTCAAAATTTGCAAAATGGCTTAGAAAATGCCAGGTCCAGTTACAGATGTCTATTAAGAAAGGCTGCACTATGAGTTGCTTAGATTCCTGCTCCTAAGCTCCTTGCCAGTCTCTGATACCTCCAAATATTCCTCAACCCACCCCAACAAAGAGCTTTCTAGAATGCGTATCTGAAAACGCTACTCCCGCGCCTTAGGTCCTTTGATGGCTTCCCAACTTCTCTTAAAGCTCCTTCTCTGGACAAATTGGCCCCACTCCCCACCCGCTGCCCCATCTCCTGAAACTGCCCTCACCAGCCCAACACTCTCACTATACCTTCCAACCTGCAGTTCCTCCAGAAAGATATACTTTCCCCCCACCCCCCAAGAAATGTATTAACTTGGCCAGGCATGGTAGCTCACACCTGTAATCTCTGCACTTTGGGAGGCCAAGGCAGGTGGATCACTTGAAGCCAGGAGTTCGAGACCAGCCTGGCCAACATGGTGAAACCCCGACTTTACTCAAAATACAAAAATTGGCTGGGTATGGTGGCACATGCCTGTAATCCCATCTACTTGGGAGGCTGAGGCACGAAAATCACTTGAACCCGGGAAGTGGAGGCTGCCATGAGCAGAGATTACGCCATAGCACTCCAGCCTGAGCAACAGAGCGAGACTCTGTTGAAAGAAAGAGAGAGAGAGAGAGAGAGAAGGAAGGAAGGAAGGAAGGAAGGAAGGAAGGAAGGAAGGAAGGAAGGAGAGAGAGAAAGGACAGAGAAAGAAAAGAAAGAAAGAGAGAGAGAGAAAGAGAGAAGGAAGGAGGGAGGGAGGGAAGGGAGGGAGGGGGAGAGAGAGAGAAAGAAGGAAAGAGAGAAAGAGAGAAGGAAGGAGGGAGGGAAGGAAGGGAGGGAGGGGGGAGAGAGAAAGAAGAAAGAAAGAAAGAAAGAAAGAAAGAAAGAAAGAAAGAAAGAAAGAAAGAAAATGAAAGAAAGAAAGAAAGAAAGAAAGAGAAAGAAAAAGAAAGAAGGAAGAGAGGGAAAGGACAGAGAAAGAAAGAGAAAGAAAGAAAGAGAGAAATGCATTAACTCAAAAAAAAAAAAAGTTTAAATGTACTTCCCATACTTTTTGGCCCATTTTTAAGAGCCTGATTTAGTGACATCGATTATATTCAAAGTGTTGTACAACCATGTCTGCTATCTCTAAAACACTCTCTTTTTGTGTCTTTGCACATATTATTTTCTCTGCCTGAAACCCCTTCCTTATTTCCAAGTCCCACTCACTTCAGTAAGTCAGTTTAAGTGTCTCCTGCTCTTGGAGCATTTCCCCTGGACCCTGTGACCTAGGCTGCCAAACAGGCCTTGGCTCTGGGTATAAGAACCTCCAGTCCTGTCTACTGTAAAGAGCACAGCCTGCGGCTGGGCAATCCTCAGCCTTCAGCTTCAATCCTGTGTCTTTAGCCCCATCATGGTATCTGATACACAGTGTCCAGCATACAGCAGATTCTTGTCAACACTCCGAATAAATAGATTACAGTAATGTAGACAGTTGAGTTAGAGGGAAAGATAAGAACCCAGTCTCCCTTCATTCTCTCTCCTTTGATCTTTGGCTTTTTTATTTTACATATTGCATTCTCACTTCACTGTTTTTACCTACCAAGGTTTTTTTTTAATTTAAAGCAGACGTGACATGTCACTTTCCTAAAGAAATACAACTTTCATTTCATATGTAATCTGTCTAAAGATTGTCACTTTTGGGGACAGGTCACCTACCTTCATATTACAGGAAAAGAGCATGCAGTCAAATGCACCATGGTTATACAGGCGGGACACAAATGATGTCACAGAAATAATACGTCGGCTGCTCCCAAAAAATTCAACTAGCAGGGAAAAAGATGCCAAAATGGAGTCTAAGATATCTGCTACTTAGCCTGCATGTTAACACTGCTTACCCAAGAAAGAAAATGTTAACATCTACCTAAGCCCTGGAAGCGTCTCTGGAAAATAAACTGCACACACCTCTCCTACACAAGTCTTCAAAGCAGCAGCAATAACTTTAAGACCAGAGTTGCTGTAAGAAACTTCAGTCTCTATGACTGTTTTACTTAAGCACAAACAAGAGGGAATATGCATCCCCCCTTTTTAAACCCAAAGGCATAAAAAGAGATTTAAACCTATCATTCAAAGTACCTTTAGTGGTAACATCCAAAAAGATCACAAGATGTTTTTTCCCCATATAAGTCTGTGCCTGGGGCTCCCACTCTCTGTACCTTGTTGTTTCCAGATGTAATAAAATCCCAGAAGTGGGAGGAATATTTCCAAGTCCCCACCCCATAGTGGTTGTCTTCAGGAGACACAAAAGACTAAGCAGCCAGTTAGGGCAGCGCTTCTCAGGCACGGCACCATGGGCATCATGCGGTGGATGACTGCGGCGGGGACTGTCCCGGGCACCTTCCTGTGCAGCATCTCAGGCCCACTCACTAGAAAGCAGCAGCCTCACACCCACACCCAGTTGTGACAAACAAAAGAGCATCTCCAAACATGGTCAAATGCCCACAACGGGGCAAAACTGACTTAAGGCAAGGGAGCAACTAAGAAGACGTAACAGCCAGTACCTGCTGTCTGCCACCATGTGCCTTCAGAAGAGAGGGATGCAGCAGCTCAGGCCATAACCTTAGATTCTTAGGCTGGAATTTTCCCATGTGTGCCCATGGCGAGAAGAGTAAAACCTTAGGGGGAAAAATGAGTTGAGTAATTGTAGTCAAGGTAGCAGGGAAGAAAAAAGCTGAGAAAACTTGATCCACTTCATTTAAGGGAAGACCCAAGCTTCTCACAAGTGTAATGGGCCAATGTCTGGGTTATTAGAGAGAAAGGAAAACAGACCAGGAGGAGAGGGGTTGCACTAGAAAAGGGAAAGGAGCGCTTGGGAGCCACCTTGGGTGCAAAGTGCTCCTGGACTCAGCTCTGAAAGCAGGACCCTGAACAGTGAATGGTCAAAGTCCCCACCCAAGTCAGAAGGCCACCACCCAAAGCTTCACTTCATAGAAAGAGTAGACAGAGAAGAAACGATCCTCCAGGTAAAACACATTAGTATTTTCAAATGCTTTACTTGCTCCTTCCAGGTATTTCTAAATAGACCCTTAAATCTCTTTCATCTTGTTTTTTTAAAAAAAAGGAAAAAAAATCTTCAATTACTTCAGAGCCACCTCCTCTCCCCACTGCTCTGCTCCCCTGCCCCAAAATTAAGTATAAAACTAGTAATTGGGACATTCCAGAAAAGAGTGACAAAGGTCAGCTGCAGAGAAATTTCAGAATCCCCAGAGAGGAAGTATCTTCCATCCTTAAATTTCCTCTCTAGGAATAAGGAAATTCTACATCTCCTCCATTCGGCTCCAGTTTTTATTTTGTAAACCATAGCCATGTTTGCTATTTAAGACCTTTGCAACCATGAAAAACTTTTAAGAAGTAGTAACCACTTCCCTAAAAAGAAGTAAGAATGACACAGAGTGAAAATCAAAAAGGGTAAAACAGAATGAAAAGAAGAACTATAAGCTAAGGAATTTCAGTTTGATTTTTCAGTCTTTCTAGAGTTTCAAATATGACAGCGTTAAACTAAAATGTCAGATTTTTCCATTGCTCATATTTCCTTAAGTCACTAGAAATAACCAAAGGTGCCATAAGCCAAGGCTGCATCTTCTGGTAGATTAGAAAATTCTCCCTAGCAATCCCATTAGTGGATATACACCCAAAAGAATATAAACCGTTCTATCACAAAGACACATGCATGCATAAGTTCACTGCAGCACTATTCACAATAGCAAAGACATGGAATCAACCTAAATGCCCATCAATGATAGACTGGATAAAATGTGGTACATACACAGCATGGAATACTATGCAGCCATGAAAAAGAACAAGATCATATCCCCTGTAAGAACATGGATTGAGCTGGAGGCCATTATCGTTAGCAAACTAACATAGGAACAGAAAAACAAATAGGGCACCTTTTCACTTACAAGTGGGAGCAAAATGATGAGAACACATGGACACAAAGAGAGGAACAAATGACACTGGGGCCTACCAGAGGGTGGAGGGTGGGAGAAGAAGAGAGAGAGGAAAAAAATCACTACTGAGAACTAGGCTTAGTATCTGTGTGATGAAACAATCTGTACATCAAACTCCTGTGATACATGCTTACCTATATAAGAAACCTGTACATGCACCCCTGAACCTAAAATAAAAGGGTTGTTTGTTTTGAGATGGAGTCTTATTCTGTCACTCAGATTGGAGTGCAGTGATGTGATCTCAGCTCACTGAAATCCTCCCCTCCTGGGCTCAAGTGATCCTCCTGCCTCAGCCTCCCAAGTAGCTGGGACCTCAGACGTGTGCCACCATGCCTGGCTAATTTTTGTATTTTTGGTAGAGATGGGATTTCACCATGATGCCAAGGCTGGTCACAAATGCCTCAGCTCAAGTGATCTGTCCGCCTCAGCCTGCCAAAATGCTAGGATTACGGATGAGCCACCCCGCCCAGCCAAAAGTTTTTTTAAAAGAAGAAAATTCTTAAGAGGAAGATAGATGCTATGTAAATAACATTTGGGAAATTATCCCTACGTGTGTTCTCAGAATGGAAGAGTAATGCAACAAAAGACCGAAGCTCTGAGACCCTGGTGCTGATAATGTTCAACCGCAAAGATGGAATAGAATGTTGAAATCCAAGTGGCACAAAAAGTATCAACAAATCACCCCCACAGTAAAATGCTTGACCAAAGGACAACTTAAGCCTCGAATGGTTAATCTGTTCTAGAATATCCATTACCAGAGAGGCTGAGATGTGGTAGTCTAAAAAAACAAAACAAAGAACCAAACCACTAGCTTAAGAATTAAGAGATGAGTTCTAGTCCTAGCTTAGCCTAACTAAACACTGTGAAGTGAGAACATCAGGTGCGTCTCTCAGCCTCAGTGTTCACATCTGTGAAATGAACTGGAGTGTGAACTAGTCCTTAGCAGAGTCATTCATTCATTCATTCATCCATTCAACAAACAGTTTTTGAGCCATAATGTTGAGCACTATTCTTGGTGCTTGGAGAAACAGCAGTGAACAAAAAAGACAAACAGAGCTTATGTTCCAGATTCTAAAACTATTATGAATCGGTGTTTTCAAACTATGGGTTGTAAAATCCAGTTAGCAGAACCAGATGAGCACTTTAAAAAAAATGGCATAAAATAGTATATAGTATCAGAGTACATCACACACAGCAAGGAGAAGTTCTGGTTCATAAAATTTTGCTTCAGTTATTGATAGATACTTGCATTTATGAGGATTGCGGGTAAAGAGGTATTTCTGAACACGGGTTGATTGCGTCAAAGGAGTTTAAAACTTCCAAATAAAAGGCCTCATTTTGTTCCAGCCACTGTCCTCATCCTAACCTTCACTTCAATTACTTCTTAGGAACATCCTGACTATAGACTAAATCTCATTACCTCCCCATTTGCCCCATGATGGCATTTTGGATAAATATCAGAGAATATATTCTTTTCAGATCAGTATTCCCAATCTCTCTGAGTGGGATGCCTTTTCATATCAGTCCCTTTTTTTTTTTTTTTAAATATGGAACACTTCACGAATTTGCATGTCATCCTTGTGCAGGGGCCATGCAAACCTTCTCTGTATCGTTCCAATTTTAGTATATGTGCTGCCAAAGCAAGCACCATATCAGTCTTTTTTATTTGTATTTCCTGCCTGCCAGTTAAGAAAATACATAGTGGCCAAAAGCCGCAAGAACTTTTAAAGGATTCATAATGTATTGGTCCTAAGAGCTTCTGCACAGAAATACAAATAGTCCAAACACACGGAGGATGCAGGATTTATTCCATCAAGCAACCATGTTTCATGTTCAGACAGGTGTGCATGCTTCTTATGACCTGAGGGGTCACGGGCACAGACGAGTAATCCCTCTTCCAGGACCCCATTTTATTTGGCCATTTTAGAATCACTGTGTTCTTACATACGACTGCTGAGGGTGGTTTCTGATTGTTCTAAAGCTTGTTCACCCTCCTTTCTTTCAATCAATGCAAACTACTAAACCTAGCTACCTAAGTTTCTCATTGTTGTTATTCATTTGCTTTTTAATAATTTGTTAAATCTCAAACCCTGGGCTCCTTCGAAAAGCTAATAGGAACTGTGGAGACAATCTTTCAAAATTTGCCTAGAGGTTCACCCCACCCTACAACTGCCCTGGTTTGGGCAGAAAACATCCCAAGGCAGCCATGACAGTAACTGGGAAAACGGAAGGAGGTGAAACAAAGAGACAGGAAGAGTAGAAGGGAACTAAAATAAACAAGCAGCGTCAATCTTCCTGGGAGTCTAGATGCTTGCACACCGATCAAGGTCCACCGGAAGTCACAAAACCGCAGCCCCCGTCTCTCAAAGGTTCCCTGCCTCCCCTGCAAGTCACTTGGGCTTTGGTCCATTATTGGGCTCTAACTTCCCCATTCTGTGTATCTCCCTATTAACTTATACATAAAATGTCTAAGTTAGAAGAGGGCTGGGCAAAGGCGGAGCCCAGGCCCCTTTATTACAGAGGTCCGAAGGGGGGGCCACTTGGGCAAGGCAAGGTCAGCACACGAGAAAGTCTCCTGGCAATCAGACTCTCCCAGCAGATATTAAGCTGCTGCCTCTGCCTCCTGCCCCTAACTTCTACAGACCAGCTCTAGCCCCTCTCTGTTATATTCAACATTTTCCCCTTCCTGGAAATCCCACCTACTTTTGGAGAAAGGTGCCTACCATGTACATCCAAGAGAAGAATGATGCTTCACACACCCCCTACTGTTGGCAAATACACAAACCCAAAATACCTAAAACTAAGTTTCATGCTGTCACCTTTACCATGTTTTTTTCCCTAAGTTACCCATTTTTTCAGCTTAAAAAGAACAAAATAGGACCTGTTCTTCATTAATAAGGAAAAAATTAACTTCTTCCAGGAAAACCTGGTTGCTTATTTATGGCAAATTACAGAGAGGGTCATTTAACCAGTTCCCAGCATTGGCTATGAAACGAGGGACCACGGGGCTGATGGCTAAGCTGCCTCCGGCTTTTTGCTGCCTTGTGCCGATAAAGGAAGAGCCTTGTGGCCTTCAAGCAATCTCATACTGGCAGACATGAAAGAAGAACTGCTTCTAAAGGTACAGCAACTCCTGCTTCTAAAGGTACAGCAATTCCTAGTATTTCTTTAAAAACAACAACAACAACAACAACAACAAAAAACTCTTGCCTAGCAATTTCGAAGTTGCTCTCAATATTCCATAACAAAACCCAGGACAGTCATTAGCAAGACCCTGAGCTGAGTCAGTGCTTAATCCTCATTTTACTACAGAGAAAAATCAGGAAAGTTGTCGTAAATTACGTAAGCAACTAGAAACCAAAGACTTCAGATTCCTCCTTTTTTGTTATTTACCAGCTCAACAAACTGAAAGTGAGCTTGGAATATCTATCAATGGAAAAGTCTGATCGTATAAATAGTACTAACTTTAAAATCCAACTTCTAAGTATACACATATTCTAAATATTTAACAAGCCATCTATCTTTGTACTTTGAATCTAGAATAGCTTGTCTGCTAGTTGCAACCCAACACCACCCTGGACATCTTTATACTAATAATTTTAAAGCCAGGCAAACCCCAAGTTATGTCTAGGTTTTATTCCAAGCAAACTTAAGTTTACAAAATAAGTAGTTACCAAATTTCTCAAGAGTAGGTGATCCAGGTGGAGATGAATTTCCACTAGGAGACAAGTAGAGATAGCTTTTGTTCACTCCTGAGTCAAAATCAAACGGGGACTGGTAGTCCTCATATAAGTCCATTTCTCTACAATCCATTCCAGACAAACGCAGAACGCATGGCTTTCTAATCACCTGATGTCCTTCAGCTGAGTGCCGCTTTGGCCATATTCTCTTTGCAGGGTGCAACTTCAGTGAAGAAATCAACCCCAGGACTTAGAGGCCCTGGCTCCCAGGCCCAGGTGCAGCATTTCCTTCTGGGCGCCTTCACATCCTCCTGACAAGCAGACCTATTTAATAAATGATTTATCCTGAGCAACCTTAGGAGGGGCTCTATTCACCACCTGGTGTTAATTTGAACCAACAATGAAAACCCTGGGCAGGGAGGGAGCTTGCCTCAGTCAACACAGGAGGGCAGGGTTCTGCAGTAAGGCCCAGATGTACAAACAGTTCAGGCAAACATCAGGTACCGACTCACTTACAACAAGAAACTACAATTTATTTAAAAAAAAAAAAAATCAGGTGACCATGACTACACCAGGGCAGACTTAATCTTCTAGGACAAGGAGGGATTACCAGTCAGTAATCTCCCACAAATGCCATCTGGGTGATACTTTTTTTTCCAACCTGGATTACAGTAAAATTCTCAAAGCCAAGCTTCCTGGTTTAGCAATCAGCTTTCTAAGCACAACTTGGTATAAAAATAAAGCTGTATTTCCATGATTACTTTATCTAATGTGGAATCTGGCTGAGTGTCACAAAAACTTCAGACTGACTTTTCTTTTATCCTTTTTTTATTAGAAAGATGGTGCTTCAGTTACATGCACTGGAAGGAGAGGAATCCACTTTGAATGGAAAGCTCCCGGGTATTCCCACACCTTCCTTGTTTGTCTAAGGCCATGGCTCAGCAGAGCCGCAATAAACCTGCGTGCCCACCCTGCAGAAGGACTGGGCCACGGTTAGCTTGTAAAACAAAACCAAGTCACCAAATTTATTTCCTTTAGCACGGTCTCTTAGCAGAACTTTTCTATGCTATGGCCTTGGCTCAAGCAACAGCAACGGCAGCTCCTGCTGGTTCTAATATTAAGAAGGTAAAAATAAAGGTGACCTGCCTTCAGGTGGGCAATGGTCTATTACTGCATAACAAAAAAAGGCAGTGTTCTACTTTTTCAAATCTAAAAAAAGAGCTCAGATATACTCTGCTTGGATAGGAAGCAAGTATGAAACCTAATATATTTTAAGCATTAAAAAAAAAATCAGTATATGTTTAGTGTATAAAATACATATGCACCAAGATGGTCTGTATTTCTCTTGAGATTTTTTTTTTTACATACAAAATATATGCTGGATGATTTTTTTATTTGATATATTTGTTAGTCTCATGTTGTACTCTATTTACGGTAGGTCTTTTTTTTTTTTTTTTTTTTTTTTTTTACCAAGAAGGTTTTTTGGTCTTTTGGACCAGGTTGCATTTCAATGGCAAAAAATTTTCTAACAGCAAACAAAGCC